>VHKM01000774.1:100000-382114 GCA_007210695.1 Neogobius melanostomus
ATTAGTACATTACTAGAATCACTAGTGTAACATTACCGGAAGTGACTATTTTTATGTTATAAAGGCACGTTACTGCAGTACATATTATACTTTGTGTTTTTGCTACTTCCCAGCTGTCATCACCATCCTCAGTATAATATCAATTTGAGTGTATTTATTATTAAACTCAACTTAATTATTATTAAACTCCTTCACACACCACTGTTTGTGGCGAAATCGAGGACCGGTTCTACTTGAGCACGTGTGTCTCCTTCAGTAAAGATGCCTCTTTGTGCATCAAAAATGAATATTTCAGCTTTAAATCCCATTCATTTAATAACTATTGAACTATAGCTTTTTAAATGCTTTGTATGAAATGTAAAACTACAAGAACCATGCACATATGATATAGCCTTTTTTTATTTATTTGGAATGGATAAAGAATTGGATCGATAAGAGAAATTATCAGTGGCATTGATGGAGGATCAATTCCCATCTCTAATTATCATGTGTTGGGGAAAGTTGGACGATCCTCACGACCGATACATCGGGCCGATATTTGGGGATTTTACAATATCAGCTATCGGCCGATCTAGTGCTGAAAAAAAGATATCTCCGGGACCGAAAAATATAGAGACTTCTCGTTTTTTTGCATTGGGAAGAGTGAAGTCAGGGCTTTAAAGCGAGTCCTCCCACAACTCCCTCAGACTAACGGAGCTCAGTGAATATGGACAACATGCTGTGTGTCTTTTAGAAGCTCAGAACCTGGAGAACTAAATCACTGAGTTAGTTTTAACCTCCACAACTGTACTTTTGATCCCCACACCACAGCAACAGTAACAGTATGCTAACGCTAACTGCAGTATGCTAATGCTAACAACAGCTAATCAAAGCTGGGACAGAAACTATGACTGAATCACCTACAGTAATAAAATAACATTGGCCACTGGTGGAGTATTTATGTTTTTACAGGATTATTTATTTATTTATTTGTCCTTTATTTATCCAGGATAAAACTTGTTGAGATTAAAAATTAATTTTTCAAGACTGTCCTGGCATTATAGACCAAACATTTAGGTAAATCTGCCAAAAATATCGGCCGAGCATATCGGCATCGGCCTTAGAAAAACCTGTATCAGTCGACCTATAATCCTCATAACAACACAGTCTTTGCAGTAAAAACACCCGACTTCAATATTTGTACATTTCTTGTGTTCTTAACTCTTTAGTTGTCCTCTACTGCCCCTGCTGTCTGTCACTCAGCTCCTGCACTGGAGTTGAGCCTCTTTGGTTATAAATGGACTGTTAGCTTTGCGATGCTAATGTTGCTAACGTCCACCGTGCGCTCTCTAAATGATTTGTTACTTTATTTAGTAGATGATGAATCTAACCACACAGTTTTGTGTTTCTCTGGCTTTGTGACTTTAATTCTTTGTGTGTGTTTCATTGTCATTAGAAATGTCCCACTGGAAGCTCTGTGCAATGGTCTTTCCCAGCATGACTCCTCATTTCCGCCTTAAATGTGTGTAGGAGCAGTTTAAGGTGGACCCGGAGGGCGGCCTGTCCAACCTCCGCTACACGGTGGAGTCCCGGCAGGAAATGAGCATAAACGGAGCGCCGTGCACGGTCCTCAACACCAGGCTGGAGTGTGACCAGGAGCAGACGCCCTGGTGCATCCTGGGATAAAAGAGAACTACTGCTACAAACCTCAGGCCCGGTGAAGGAGAGGGAGCTGCGAAAGACGACAGAAACAAAGAGAGGACTTTGTCTGACGCTCAGCTCGGCGGCCATTTTGGGAATTCTCGGTTCGACTGAAGCTCGTGAAACAGACGCGGAGCTGGAAGAGGCTTTTTGCACGATAACGTCAGAATAGTTTCAGCTCGGGCTGGGCCACATCGCAAGAGAGGCTTTTCATTCCAACTGGCATGAAATCCAGATATTTATTTACTGCTAAAGTTTTCTATTGTGCCCATTTCTTTTGAATATCAGTTTCCCTATATCGAACCCATACTTAGTTTACTGATGATTAGTTCAGTTATCAGTAAAGTAAACTGTCAGTCCCTCCAGGATTGAGCTGCATTTTTTATGGTCATTGCTAAAATGCCCGGCCATTTTTCCAAAAGTCCTTAATCGAAATCAAACTTTCTTTGCATTTTACATCAGTTTTAACCAAAGAGTCTCTGGGGGAGCGAGAAAAGACTTGAAATAGGCGTGATTTTGAATAGTTGTGTCTAAAAAACAGAAGCATGTGCGTCCCCTGCTCAGCTGTGGACAGTGGGCGGAGCAAACAGGCCCCTTCCTGGATTAGAGAACAGAGCTAAGGCGGGTTACGCGGGGGGTTACGTTCTGAATATAGTAGTCAGCTTTATTTTTACAATTATTATGTATATTTTAAGGCTGTAAAACCCCTCACCACACACTTCATACACTTTTCTCAGACCGGCATTAACATTTTCTGCCTGCTTAGCTTTTGACACAACCAATCTGGAAACGCTCTGTTAATTCTGCCACGGAATAAATAACAGATTAAAAACATCAGATTTTAACCCATCGGAACCGGGAGATGAGAGGAAGACCCTCAGGCAGCCTGCCCGTCCTCCTGCGCAGTCTCATCAATTCAGAGTCTTTACAAGGCTTTATTGAAACATAACCACGCCCATCTTTTCCTCCACAACACAAAACTTTCCGTTACATCATAAAAGCCAGCCTCCTTCCCTGAACCCCTCAGTCAGGGTGATCAACTTTAACATTTCAACCAACACAGATTCAACAGTCCAACTTAAAGCTGTAATACTTCAGTTTTAAAGGTTTCTTCAACATTAATGTACACATGTTAACTTAACATACAGAATTCTTTAGCATTTTCTCACATTTCTCAGTAGTTCAAAGTTCAAACCTTCGTAGATTTTTAAACATAAGTGCAGTATTATAGAATTAAATCAAAGATCAAAACCTGTTTTCAGGACGCAGCACACAAAGTGTTCAGGACATAATGTTGTACTAAACAAAATGAGCAAAACAGGAAGGTGAACCGCGTTATAGTGAGGGGACACTGTGTTTCGCTCATTAAAGGGACTATACAGAGTTTAAACATGTTAAAAGTAAGTATTTTCCTTCCCCCTACATGTTCCAGCCATGTCCTAATGTGGACATGGCTGGAACATGACATGTGTAGAATGAGCCCAGACCTGTTCATCACAACTGCCTCTAAAATCCTGCACTGTCACTCACAAAGGTCCGAAGTGCCGTCATGCACGAGCTTAATATAGAGACTGCAGTTACGCATAAGACCTGAGGTGGCAGTAGTGAGTATAAAATGACCAACTTGTCCTTTAACATTGAGCTTCAGCTCCGGTTCAACAGAACTGTGAGTCCTAAAGGAAATCAAACTCCAAACACAAGCGCAACTAGTCAGATAAAGCCTATCGCTTAATAAAGATCCTGTAGCAGAGAAACTCAGCGGAGCTCGCTGTAAAGTCAGACCCAGTGAGAGGAGGCGGAGCTTCAGTCTGAATGACTTAAACCTCCTATGTGCTAATATAACAAGTAGAATGGATTTAACTGATCAGAAACTCACTTAAAGGAATAGGCCATCGTTTTTCCATACTGAGATATGTTCTTACCTGAGCTTAGATGAGTTCATCTGTACCTGTCTGGTCTCCACGTGTGCCTTCAGTCACGTAAACACAGCACAGACGGCGTTAGCATTTAGCCTCTCTCTTCTCCTCTATAGCTCAGTTTTCCATATTTAAATATGGTTACATGGAGTGTTGCACTATAAAGTATAATAGGTTGCGTTCACGTGACATCACAACATTCTAAAGAGCCCATAGTTTAACATTGAGGTGGAGGTCAACTGAAAATTCCACTGCGGTAACCATGGTAACGCTCAATATGCAGATTACTACTCTTATTTAATTGCTAATTTCTCTGTAATTCTTGAGCCAAATCACATGAAAGAAAAACTGTCACAAAGTTCGAAGTCCTCTCTTTCAGCTCATATAAACTATGGTCTAATTATTTCCTCATAAAGGCGTCCAAAAGTGGAGACAATATTCAAAAACATATTTGTGATTTTGGCTGGTAGAAAGGACTTTCAGCCATAAAAAAATATATAGCGGGTTTGTGAATCAAATCACTATTAAGTGATGATCAGGGAAAACATTTGGACATTTTCATTTTGGAAATTTCTTTCAAAAACTGTTTTGCTTCCATAGAGTTGTATTGGCACCTGCTCCAACTGAAATAGAATCCTAAAACGTGAACGCAACCTATTACACAAAATTAAACAATGTGGATTTTCTAAGCGGATAAAAAGGGGAACTATATTGTAAGGCGTAATAATACCAGGAGTAATTCGGCGTCCGCACAGTAAAGTGAGGATATCACTGCGAGGATGTCGAATTACTCCTGGTATTATTACGCCTTACAATATAGTTCCCCTTTTTATCCGCTTAGAAAATCCACATTGTTTAATTTTGTGTAATTATACTTTATAGTGTAACACTTCATGTAACCATATTTAAATAGTGAAAACGTGGAAGAGTTTGGTAGCTTCTATCTTCACCTCGTTTGGAGCTATAGAGGAGAAGAGAGAGGCTAAATGCTAACGCCGTCTGTGCTGTGTTTACGTGACTGAAGGCAGGACAGGTACAAATGAACTCGTCTAAGCTCAGGTAAGAACATATCTCAGTGTGGAAAAACGGTGGCCTGTTCCTTTAAGTTGCACATAAGACGCAGAGTTGAGAAATAGTTGCGGGAAAGTTGCAAAACTGCTCTGAGTTTGCTTGAGTTTGCGATCGCAGCATCGCGAGATCCTGGAGGGACTGATGAGCCTTTGCTACATTATCCATAAAACATGTTGAGGTTCATGTTCATTCATTAAAAAAAAGACCTTCTAAATTAAACAAGGGTTTTTTTTATAACGTGTTTGAGCTGTAACTTTCTGTAGTGCCGTCTCTGAACACACTCTCTCCACCTTTACCTCAAATTCCTTTCCATGAGCTTGTGATTTGGCTTTAATCTTGATTTGTTGCCCAGCCCCAGTTCCAGCTGACTCACTCTGACCTCGATGGTAAAACGGTGCCAAAATGTGAACGAAACAGCTTGACTTTAATCGTATCTACTTTCCCGCGGCGTCTCGTCACTTTCAAGCGCGTTTTCAGGACCAATAGTAATCATTTCCATTTGTAACGAGGCTCGCTCTTGACTTCTTCACGGACGCTTCATGGACCGAAGACTGAGACGTGTGAAGAATCGTCGTTTCAAACTGCTGGACGTTTTGGAGAAGGTAATCGCCACGGCTGAGCTCTGTTTTTGTTTTGGAAGTTAGTTCTATCGTTTTAGCTGTGGGGGTTTTGGTTTGAGACTGAAAGCAGTGTCGACATGTTTAGACGGAGGCTCAGTGAAGTGTTGTTTATGATTTCAAATGTCATGATTACAAACTCTGAAGTCCGATATATTGAGGCAGGAGACTTGAAGGCCTTATGATGCCACAGAAACTAACTCTGAAGCTTAACAATGAAGCTCTGTTTGAAAAATCTACTTAAAGGGATATTTCAGGATTTTTGACATTGGGCCTTATTTCCTAGTTATCCAGAGTGTTGTTGATGTCTGGAGATATTTTTTTCTTAAATTCATGCAGTTCTTATATTTGAAGAGTCTAGTGGCGCTAGGCTAGGGCAAGGCTAAAGCATTTCTATGGTATCAGTTAGCCTGCATTAAAAACAGTCTGACCCACTCCACAGTGCACCTGAGGTAAATCACTTATAACACCAGACTAACCATATAAATGTCTGTGTTAATAGAATCATTTTAACCATTTTTGCATAAAGAGCAGAACTAAGTAACGTGTTTACCTTAATAAATCCTTTCCGTAGTTCCTCTGGGGGTAATACAAGTGTTAATGGGATGATTGGAGGGTCTTTCATCGCCCCCTGGTGTCTCTGGCCAGAAAACCATGCTTGCAACTTGACTGCCTCCGGGTCGGAGTCACCAATACACACTAATAGAATCACGAAGAAGAAGCTAACAGGCTAACGGGCAAAGCTAACTGTGGGCTAGCGCCACTTAAACAGTATTTACAGCCAAGTTTGAGTGAAAAAAATGATCTCCATTGTGTAATTGGATGAACAATATCCCTCTGTCCCTTTGTCTTTTCTGTCAGCGTAGTATTTACTCTCACGGACAATTAATAAGTTAAACATTCGTAACTTGCTACGACACCTGCAGTTGCGCTTATGGCCTCTAGGTGCAAGAGTTACTTAGTACTGCTTTAAAATAACTTATATTTGAGCAGCATCAGCTTTGTGGCTGTAAGCTAACGCAGCGGCGGAGTGATCTGCGAGAAAATAGTCCCTCAAAATGCGGTAATTCATGTGATACAAGGTCAGTTATATTTCAAACATTATTCTATTAAAGGGGGGGTATTATGTAAAATCGAGTTTTTCAAGCTTTATATCATGTTATTTTGTCATTCCCTCATTAAACACATGCCTGGAGTGTTGCCTTGGCTCATTCACATATTTTTGAGTAATCAGTAAAAACTTAGACGGCAGCCATTTTAGGTGTAGCTATGCCTCAGTCCTCCTAGGAACGCCCCCACCTCCTGGAGACGCCTCTGGACCTTTCGTCACCAGCCAAGCCACCAACCACTGCTCCTCAGCTCAGCAGAGCCCCCTCCCCGCACAGTAGTGTTGTTTAGATGCCACAGCAGTGTGCTGAAGGGGCGTGTCGGAAAGCTTCTTAAAGAGACAGAGGCCTATTTCAAGACGTTCAGTACAGCCATTTGAGAGAGCAATTTTATTCAAGGCAGTTATTTTAATTTACTGCATATACAGACCAACAGAAGGTTACGTCATCATTGTAGTATGCTATAGACTGGTGCTATGTGATTGAAAAAAGCATAGTACCCCCTCTTTAAAACAAACATTTATATGGTTAGTCTGGTGTTATAAGTGATTTACCTCAGGTGCACTGTGGAGTGGGTCACACTGTTTTAATGCAGGCTAACTGATACCATAGAAATGCGTTAGCCTTGCCCTAGCCTAGCGCCACTAGACTCTTCAAATATAAGAACTGTATGAATTTAAGAAAAAAATATCTCCAGACATCAACAACACTCTGGATAACTAGGAAATGAGGCCCAATGTCAAAAATCCTGAAATATCCCTTTTAACCTCTTAACCCCCGCCTTAACCGAGCACATTTTCTCCAGTTCGGCTTTACCCAAATCTTAAAGCTTCTCGACTGGAGAGTTTACAATGTAACGTCTCATTTGAAAGCTAAGACCTACGAAAGTGATTGGAACTTTGTGGTGTTTTTGTCTCTTTTTTAGTCATGAGATAAGATAAGCCTTTATTGATCTCACAGTGGAGGAATTCACTCGTTACATTCAGCTCAGGGTGTGCAGGATAAACAGGAAGTGTGCAAAGTATAAACAGTAAAAAATGGAATAAACGGACTATACAAAAGGCCAGTGTTAGCAGTGCAGGTTTACAGTCCTAGTGCAGGTTGTTGATACATTATTGCACATGTTATTTTACAGTAGTGTTGCACAGTCTGACCGCAGTGTTGCTTTTTCATCGCTTTTTTGTCGTGTTTCATCCTCGTTTTAGATTTGGGTAAAGCCAAACTGGAGAAAATGTGGTGTGGGTTTAGAGGTTGATCCTAAAACATCTCACAATATCAATGAGAACTGAGTTGGGATGGGAATCGAGGACGATCCATCAGAACCGTGAGTCTCCTTCATTAACGGTGCCTCTTTTCTAAAGTCTCTGCTGTTTTAGGATCCGCGCTACAGCAGCTGTTGCTTACACTGTAAAAAAAGAAACATGCAAAATAGTTCTAAAATAAATCCGCGAAACAGCGAGGTGAACCGCGTTATAGCGAGGGAACGCTGTATTGGAATCGATAAGAAAATCGATAAAGAACCGTATCGATCAGAGAAATGATCAATGGCATTGATATAAATAAAAACGTATCGATTCCCATCCCTAGAAATGAGTCAGATTCTATGGAACTTCACTTCTATGTCGTTCAAAAATGTGATAAAAAATAACTTCATTAAATCGCTGCTTGACTGAAATCAAACTATTACTAATACAGACGTTCTCCATCTAATTACAAAAGCATTAAACCTGTCATCTGCACTTTAAAGTCGACAGAAACTGATCGATATTTATCTGTAAAAGTTTGACATCTCATCATTAAACTCTTCACACTTTTATCATCATCAGGCCAAAGGCCGTTTCCTCCGGTGTCGCTTGTGCTTCTCGTCTTCAAATCGAAGCATGTTTGAACATTTTGCATTATTGCAGCGTCGTCTGAGACTTTTACATCTGTATTATGTTTAATGTTTTATTATTTTAGGTTTTATTTAAGAAAGTGCAGCCAAATGTGTTTGAACTGAGCCAAAAGACGAACGCTGTTGTTTTGAGGACGAATAAAGAGGGAACTGTAACCAGAGTGTGGATTTTCATTTATTAAACCGGACTTTACTTTCGCTCACTTCAATTTCAACCGACCACTCAGCGAGCGGGGGAGGCGGGGCTTGTAGGAGACGTCAAGCATTTGCGCCGCATTTGCTGGTTGTAGTTCAGCAATGGCGGCGGATACGAAAGTAAAGGAAGCTCTTCAATCCGTTCTGGCTCGGCTCCCAAATATCCAGAAATTGAAATGGCCCCCAAGGCTGATTTAGAAACCCTTAAATTGGTAAGAGGTGTAAGTCCAAACCAGATGTGCGTCAGCGTCCGCCATGATAAGAAGCGTCCGAATTGGGCTGTCTGTTAGGAAGGAGTTGGGGAAAGTGGCCTGTATGCTAACTATCATAGCCACTTTAGCATAGGGACCTCTGATGCTAACTATCATAGCCACTTTAGCATAGGGACCTCTGATGCTAACTATCATAGCCACTTTAGCATAGGGACCTCTGATGCTAACTCACTGGTGATTAGGAGCCATGTGCCATCCCATAAGCCACTGCGCCAATCTCCCCGCCCCCTCGCCCCCAGCCTCGAGTGATTCATGAGCAACCACTGTTGACTGACAGGTGCACATTTAATAATTAAAATAATTAAAAAAATAAGCTTCTGCACAAGCCAAACTTTATAAAAGTGACTTCATACATGTTGTCGTCCCCACAGCTCAGTCACATGGTTTTAAAGAGCCTCCTCAGTAAATGGCCTAAATGAAGCAGTTTGTGCTTTTGCTTCATTTAGTAGAAACTTAAGCCACATGGCTAATTTGCATACTGTAGCTTTAAGAAACAGCTGTTGAGATAAAATAAAGGGAAATGTGAAGGATTATTTGGATGTTTCTTTTTTTTTCCTTAAATGTCTTTATTTGGACACTATGTTGTTGTTGGACAATATACAGTAGGGGGCGGTATGCGCTTTTGTTTGGCCTGCACTGAACTTTAAAGAAGAAGAAACACAGCTGTTGGTGATGTCACTTCCCCTTCCCCTGGGTAAGGACGGTGGAATTGGGCAAATGCTGCTGAAGCTCTAGTTCACTAACTGCATAGAGATCTAACAGCTGAGCCATGAAAGGTTAAGGATCAGGAGCTAGAGTTAGCGGCTTCATTTAATGGTTTCAGACTCAGCCCAAGAGTTATGATACTTTAGCTGCTTCACTCACTCGGCCTCATTACATACGTCACGATCAAACAATAGCAAAAATTAGATCCAATTGTTTCAAACTTTAAAAGGAGTTCACCCCTCCCACCTGAAAACGGAGCTCAATTGTGAAGATCCAGACCCTCTGCACAGAGAGTCTGGTAAGACCCTAAACCTGATTATTACTTATCAAAGGGAACTAAAGTTTAACCGCTGCATCCAAACTCTATCCCGACTTTCCCAACTCATTTCCACCATCGCAGTTCTCCACAGGGAGGACTTAAAGTTCTTAAATGGTAAGAGTTGAAGCTGATTTTGAGCAGGTTTGGAAGTTGCTTATGCACTGGAAAAACATGGCATCTTATTGTGGGCAAAAATGAAAAAGTGTTTGTATTATCGGGATTTGTGCTGATTTTGAATTGATTTGGACTTTTTATTGCCAGCGGTGGTTTTGAGGCTCATTATAATCTGAAATGAAAGGGGAAAAAACCAAAACAAATGAATATCACATTAGGAAAGTTAAAATATGTTCCTACTCGAGGTCAGTCGGTCCCATTACTACATTTGTCAAACCATGTTATTTGTTTCTTGTGTGAATCCTGTTAAATGTTCTACTTACTTTTTAATCACATAAGAATAACTTGGAAAGTGTTTTTTCTGCCCTTTTATCGTTAAGGCCAGTTTATTTGTAGAGCTCATACACAAGGCAATTCAAAGTGCTTCACAGTCGCATCAAATTACAAGAAAACAGATCAAATCAATAAAACATAAACATTAATGAATGACAGTAAAAGGCGAGAGTGCAGATAAAATACTTTGTGTCATATTCACGAGTTAAAGAACTGATTTGAACATTGTCAGAGCTGAGGCCGGTCTCACATCCTCATGAAAACTGTTCCAGATTTAACTGTGTAACTTGTTCCAGTTAAAGAAAGTTTCTTTGTTTCACCTCAAACAAATACAAAAGAAATGAAAAGGAATAAATGAACATTATGAATCTGTTTTATGTTTCTATATGGCAGGTAATTTAGCAGAGGAAGTATCGTTAAAGCACTGGTATCCATAAACATTGAGACCCATGTGTGTTCATTAACATACACTGTCCCGACCAAATAAACCTATAAATAAATAAATATAAAGTTGCCTTTCCTTTAACGGTGCCCGGCCCTAACGCTGACCTTTAGTATCCGCTCAAACCTGTTTGTGTCGACTTGTCTGCACATTCTCATTTTCCCACAACCACAAACTATGAGTGAAAAAAACAGTGTTATCATTTATATTCTCTGAAAAATAGTTTTGAAAAATCATAAATTCTTCAGGGTTTGTAAAGTGTCTGGATTGTAATTCCCAGTGCAGACACTAGAGGGGGCCGTTGGCTTTTGAATGAACTGAGTGTTTCCTGCTTTAAATCCAAATATAACCCAGAGTACAAGTGTGATTCATGTTTCAGTCTGACAGTAATGATGAGAATCTCAATGTGAAAATCTTATTTCCAAATATATATTTATATTTAAAATCAATGTTTCTGAAGAAAAGGCACAAAACACAAACTACAGATAGTTTGGTCGTACTTAAAATGTACTCACAGCGGCTCCAGTAACTATTCCTTTTTACTCAAGTAAGAGTAAAGATACTTCATTACAATATTACTCAAGAAGGAGTAAAAGGTATAACTACTCTGATTACAGTTTCTTCAAAAGTACTTGTACTTGTAACTGAAAGCTCCGCCTCTGCTCATAAAGAACTGCTTCACAAACTCAATCAGCAAATCTGTGACTGATTAGGGACTTTTTTCAATTAATTCCGATTAATTAATGGCATGAGGTTTAAATGTGATTAATTGTGATTAATTAATTACAAAGGCCATAATTACACAATATTTTTTTATATAAATATATGAACAAAATAAAATGTAATAATAATAATAATGCATGGGTTTTATACAGCGCTTTTCTGGACACTCAAAGACGCTTTACATTGCACTATTCATTCACTCCATACATACCACAGCTGCCCTGGGGTAGACTGACAGAAGCGAGGCGACCAGTCTGTGCCATCGGCCCCTCTGACCACCACCAACCACTCACTCACTAGATTCACCCATCCAAGTACTGACCAGGCCCTTCCCTGCTGAGCTCCTGAGGTCTAACGGGATCAGATGTGTGGCCGCCCCGGGTCTGTCCATTATTTAACCTCTTAACTCCCGCCTTAACCAAGTGCATCTTCTCCAGTTCAGCTTTACCCAAATCTACAAAACTCATCTAAACGGATAATTGTTGCCGCATTGTCGTCACTTTTTAAAACTTTTTTTTTTCCGTTGCTGTTTTCATGCGTATTCGTCACATTTTTGCCACATTCTTACAGCTTTTTGTGACTTTTCTGTTGTGTATTCATCACACGTTTTCATCACTTTTTCATTTCACCTTTTTGTTCATTTTCAAACTCTTTTTCATCTAATGTTTGTCACGCTTTTTTGGCGCTTTTTTTAAAGAAACCTTTAAAGAGGAGGTATTATGCTTTTTCAATCACATAGCACCAGTCTATAGCATACTACAATGATGACGTAACCTTCTGTTGGTCTGTATATGCAGTAAATTAAAATAACTGCCTTGAATAAAATTGCTCTCTCAAAATGGCTGTACTGAACGTCTTGAAATAGGCCTCTGTCTCTTTAAGAAGCTTTCCGACACGCCCCCTTCAGCACACTGCTGTGGCATCTAAACAACACTACTGTGCGGGGAGGGGGCTCTGCTGAGCTGAGGAGCAGTGGTTGGTGGCTTGGCTGGTGACGAAAGGTCCAGAGGCGTCTCCAGGAGGTGGGGGCGTTCCTAGGAGGACTGAGGCATAGCTACACCTAAAATGGCTGCCGTCTAAGTTTTTACTGATTACTCAAAAATATGTGAATGAGCCAAGGCAACACTCCAGGCATGTGTTTAATGAGGGAATGACATAATAACATGATATAAAGCTTGAAAAAGTCCATTTTACATAATACCCACCCTTTAAAGAGGTTCAAAGATGGACAATTTTGTATCCTCTATGTGACTGATCTACAGCAGACGTTTGTAATCGATATCTCTACATTCGCTTTGTTCCCAGATTGTAGTGTTGTAGTTTTTCCAGAAGAGGAAAGAACATGACGGCCTTAAAAGCAACACTTTGTCTGAAGCGTCTCTTTAGTGCTGAGCTCCCGGGGATTGTGGGTAATGATGTTTTAATGACTCCGGCGGGACCGGGCGCTGCGGATCCACTTTCAGGTCCCGGACTCTGGAGACGGCCTCGAACGCACCGCGGGGAGGTCATTAAAGAGACGAGAGACAGTGAACGCATCGTGACTCGCCTGTTCAGCAGCTGCCGTTAAACCAGGACAAAACAGTCCGGAAACAACAGGAAATGTGCGTTTCTATGGCGATACTTTATTTACTTCATAAGCTCAGGGGAAACACAACATTCGAGCTTCAAAGCCAGTTCAGCTGCAGGTTTTACTCACATTTCTCATCTAGATAAATAGATAGAATGAGTTTGAAATGAGTTACAGTGTGAACCAGATGTTTACATACACTACACAAAAAGACACATATTTGCTAAATGCCAGAGGAATGAGAGATAGAATTTTCTACATGGTTTATTGAACTTTTTACAAAACCAAAAGTTTACACACATGTCATTAATATTTGGCAGCATTGCCTTTAAACTGTATATTTTGGGTCAAACGTTTTGGATTTCCTTCCACAAGCTTCTCACAATCGTTGGATGAGTTTTGGTCGATTCCTCCAAACAGAACTGGTGTAACTGAGACACATTTGTAGGCCACCTTGCGTGCCTATGCCTTTTCAGCTCTGATACATTTAAACTGGACTGAGATCAGGACTTTGTGACGAACTTCAAAACATTGACTTTGTTTTCCTTAAGCCACTTTGTTCCAGTTTGGCTTTGGATCATTGTCCATTTGAAAGACCCATCTGTCCAAGCTTTAACCTCCTCTGGAGATGTTGCTCCAATATTTCCACATAGAGTTCTTTCTTCATGATGTCGTCTATTTAGTGAAGTGCACCAGCCCCTCCCACAGCAAAGCAACCCCACAGCATGATGCTGAGAGAATTATGAGAATAATGTGAATTCAATCACAAATAATGACCAGGGGAAACATTTGGACATTTTCTTTGGGACAGTGCATGTTAGGGTGTTTTCACACAGGCTCTAGTCGACTTAAAGGGACTTTAGGACCAAGAGCGACACTTTAGGGTCAGCCTGATGAAGGTCCTTTGACTGAAACGTTGCAGTAATAAATATCCTAAAGAGTGAGACGGTGTGCGGGAGCTTTTGTTCATTTTTGCATTACCTTCCTGCTGCAGTGAAACTTTCCTCTCCATGTGCTGATTAAGTACATTTCTCTGCGCTGCGCGTCTATAAGCCTCAGTGTATTTAACCACGAGGGAGAGGAGTGACCACAGTAACATGGGGGAAGTGTGCACGTACGTGCGCGCGTGTCAGTGTCGGCGCATTGACAGGTCGATGCCCGTTGTCATGGTAATAAGTTCGTTGAACAGCTGATCGTTGTTACGTGGCTGATGTTGCGATGTTTTGTGTGAGCGTGTGTGAACATGGACTTAACTTTGGAGTAAATACAGTTGGAGCTAAGACGGTCTCGAGGCGACCTACAAAGAGCTCCAACATGTGTGGGTCTCATGCATGTAAACAAGCCACACTGGATTGTAGCCTTGGGCTAATTTCCATCCATCGTCCCCCATGTGCACTCTCATTCATCCTGGCCTATTGTACATGTTTTTAGTGGTAGGGGAAACCGGAGGAAACCTATAGTCCGATTAGGTTCATTAGGTCTTCAAATAATTATGTAGCTTATTTTTCCTATAGACAGACCTTAGTGTTAGTTTTCGTACCTGACGGTTTCGGCTACAACTGTGGCCTTCCTCAGAGGTTGTCACGTGATGTTGCTGTGACGTGTCTGGAAACGTAGGAAACCTACACAGACACGGGGAGAACATGCAAACTCCACACAGAAAGGCCCCGTCCAGGTGGGAATCGAACCCGGGACCTTCTAGCTGTGAAGCACGAGCGCTAACCGCTGAGCCACCGTGCCGCCCGTAGAGCTGTACTGGGCTCCTGCTCAGCTGAAATAGAATTCTAGATCATGAACGCAGCCTTTGAAAGGGACCATTGGTGCAGATGTGCAGTCACACTTCTGTCAGTCTGCCCCAGGGGAAACTGTAGCTACATGTGTACCTGACCAGCATCGTGTGTGGAGTGAACGAAGAACAAATCCTTTAAAACTGAAGCTTTGAGTGACTCATGTGAAAATAAGTTCCACTGTGCTAACACGGCCCTAAAGCTTCCGTCTTCCACACAGGAAACGACCATTGTTAGATCACAGAGCGTTGTCGGGGAGATTCCGTGTGTGGATACCAAACATGTCAGTATTTGTGAATGAAGAAAAATAACATTAAAAATGACAATGTGCCCGTGTTGTCTTTTGAAATAGTTTTCATCGTGAGTAACGTAAGGGAGCGTCAGCGCTCGGCCGTCTGTGAAAACACAAAGTCGCTCTGTTTTAGTGAATCTGTCGCCGCCGTGAGCTCTGTCAACATTTACAGAGAGAGAGAATCGTCCACGACGCGAGAACCAGATCAAACACGACACGCTTCAGGCCGACGACAGACGAGAGCTTCAGTTTACTGAGGAGAGACCAGGATCTAACGAGGGAACGTCACAGGGAAGAGAAGACGTTACCGGGAGTCTCCGCCCAAAGGGGAGTGGCACTATAACCATTCAGGGATATTTCACACACGATGCGATACTGATATTTTATAGAATTCTGTTTCAGTCGGAGCAGATGTCAATACAGTTCTATGGGAGAGAAACAATTTTTGTAAGAAATTTGCAAAAAGAAATTGTCCAAATGTTTTCTCTGATCATGTGATTGGATTCACAAACCTGACATGTGAATTTTATTCTACTGACCAACATCAAGCACATGTTTTTGAATATTGTCTCTACTTTTGGACGCCTTTGTGAGGAAATAATTAGACATATGTTCATATGAGCTGGAAGATATGACTTTGAACTTTGTGACAGTTTTTGTTTCATGTGAATTGGCCTCAGAAATTACAGAGAAATGATTTAAGACTAGAAATCTGCAACTTGAGCGTTACTATAGTTACCGCCATGGAATTTCAGCTGCTCCGCCTCTTTTTTTCATTTTAATTTTGTTATTTATTTATTTTTTGTTATTTTTATTTTATTTTTTAATTTATTTATTTTTTATTTTATTTATTTTATTTTTATTTTTTAGCTCCTCCGCCTCAACTTTAAACTATACAGACGGCATCGCATCATAGAAGGGGGCGTGGCCTCGCCGAGAGGGAAAACAGAATGTTTTGGGAAACACAATTTTTCACTATTTTTAGCATTTTCTGGCGAAATATAAACTTATTTATCACATACAAATAAAGTCAAGCCTAAATCTGGTCCATGTGGATGTTTATTCACAGCAGATTGTTCAGTAGAAGCGAAAAAATGTCAGTTGTAGCTAGCGCTAGCTAGCATTAGCTAACATGAAGCATCATGTTAGCATTCTTCGTTATTTATGTGTTTATGGGCTGTTGAACCACTTTGCTCCTCCCCATGTCTTTGTATCTTTATTTAGTAGAAAACTATATTCATAATTCAGCATTTGTTAAAGTAGTTTTTTAATAATTAGAGAAAGTTTAGATTTTTCTCCAAATTGTTTTCCCCTTAAAGGAACAGGCCAGTGTTTTCCAGACTGAGATCTGTTCTTACCTGAGCTTAGACGAGTTGATACGTACCTGTCTGGTCTTTGTTCCCGTGGATGTGCGTGGTCGCTTCTAACTTCACCCCTTTTGGAGCTATAGGAATATGTTGGGAGAGGCCAAATGCTAACAACATCTTTGGCCGTTTTGCGGGACTGAGCGCACACACAAAGACCAGACAGGTACGCATCAACTCGTCTAAGCTCAGGTAAGAACAGATCTCAGTCTGGAAAAACACTGGCCTGATCCTTTAACTGTTTTCAAACATGACCATATATGGGCGATTCCAGAGATGCCGTCTGTATCTATAGGCTCTTTAGAATGTTGTGATGTCATGTGAACGCAATCTATGCTTTTGATGATGTCATGCATATTAATGAACAATATCATACATATTAATGAGCGGGGCACGCGTGAGAGATGGGGTGAGAAATCCCACGCTGCAGATTGCGGCAAGACCAATGGCCAATGGCTGCTCTGCTTTGTGACCACAACACTAGGGGCCGCCATTGCTGTAGTACCTCCATATAGTCGCTAGTCCCCCTTTGGAATGCATTGAACTTTAGACACGTTAAAAACAACTTTAGAGCCCGGGGCCTAATTTTTTGGAACTTTCTACAGCTCGATATTCCTGGGTTAGTTACAATATTAGGGACCAGGCTGGTTTTAGAAATCTCGTACTAATGAGGGCCGGTAAACTCCTCCCTTGTAAACGGGGAGGAGTGAGGAATGACGGTCTATTAATAATATGTCTATGGGAAAGACACCGCTCTATTGGCCTGTCCAGCTTCACTCGTGCTTTTTGTATCGGTTCAAAATCAGGACCGTCTGAAACTTTGCTAACAGCCAATCAAATAAGCTCGACAGTAAAATATTTTCTAAAATGTTCTTAAAAAGAACGTATCTGCTTCATCTTCTCTGAGAGGATTTTCTTCTGTTGTCGTCTATTGAAAGTATTTTGTCTCGTTCTAAACGTACATTGATTGAAACAGCCGTTATTTGTGCTTAGTCTCTGCTCTTCGGCCGATGCCTCGTAAAACCACTCACTTCCCTGTTTACAAACTACACCTGGGTCATATCCAGCTTTTCTCTTTTTAGTCAATATATCGGGTTCTTGTTTCTGTACTTCCGGCCTCTTATTCTCACCCAAACTTTGCACTTAAATCCTTGACATCACGTTCTGACTCCAAGAGACTTCATGTTTCGTTATTTTGCAGACCAACATGTGTTGCTTGGTTCAATATGATTCAGTCTATAGTGTGTTATGCTTCTGCCGCTGCGTTCTGTAGTTTAATTCCTGCAGATGCATGCTGGGAGTTGTAGTCTGTCTGCCCTGTCTGTCAGAGCTGTTGTTTTTAGCCCGGGGGCCACTTCCTGAAGCTGTCCACACTCAGGTGCATCAGGCCCCGCCCCTCTGCACACCTGGTCATTACCCATCACACACCTGGTCATTAACCGGTCCATTTACTGAGCAATTACCGGCCCAATATCGGCCCGTTCAGGACTCAGGCCGAGCGTCGGGAAACAGCAAAACATTTCAGTGTTAACCAGGACCAGGACTTAACCGGGACCTAAACCAGGACTTAACCGGGACTTAACCAGAAGTGAAAGGTTCTCAGATGGATGTAGAGGGAAACACGCAGGATGGTCCAAACGAGTGACGTTATTCTCCTGTTGAAAAACCCAGGGGTTCCCACAGCGGGGCCTCAGTCTGTAACATCTGTAACATCTGTAACATCTGTAACATCTGCACTGAGCCAGCGGCCGTTTGATCTTGGCCCTGAAGCTCCATTGTTCCCCTGAGCTCCTTACGGCGCCCCCTCTCTGTGGCGCACATGAAACATCTCAGGTGGATCTGCTTATGATGCCAGTAACCATGGAAACCATCAGGACCATCAAGGTCACATTTTCCTCATCAGAGAATCAAACTTTCTTCACTTATGAAGATCATGACACTGATGGATAAGCTGCAGTGTTTTGTCAAAATAAAAATAAAAAGTGTATTTAGGATTTAGAAGATAAGTTGATTTTAATCTTTATGTGGGCCATTATTTTCCCACTGTGTGCTGAAATATTTTACTTCTATTGACCTCTATTGTATTAATGCAATGTAGCCATATACTGTAACAGCATTTTATGAAAGTTAAACTGACTCTGACTCCACATTGATCAGACCATACAGAATGTTTCAGCTGGTGTTCAAAGTTTGATCCGACTGTATAAACACTTTCTGCTGTTCCAGTCTGTGACTCTCACACGTTTCTGAGTAAATGGTTCGTCTTGTCTCTAAACTGTCATTACTGTCAGTCCTTGAACGCAGCGTCTGTCAGCGCGAGGCGTTTAAGGGCTGCGGCGTTTCCGTCACTGTCAGGCCGAGCGCTCTGACATCACTGAACAGGCATCTGGGCTATTTCACTCTGACAGACACAGACCTGTCAGGGACGCAGCTTCAGCACAGTCTGGATGAGACACTATAAGGATTTTTACTGCAAAGGTTCATCACAAATACAAAAAGTATGAATGTCTGGTAAAAGTCCAGGTGGGAATCGAACCCGGGACCTTCCAGCTGTGAAGCACGAGCGCTAACCACTGTGCCACCCAAATGCTTTGCTGTTCTTCTCCTCAGTCGTGAAGTGAATGGCCTCTTGAGTTATTCGTGCCTGTGTTTGTAGTGTGAAGTACTCAGTGTGTACTCTGTGCAGTAGTGTGTGAAGTACTCAGTGTGTACTCTGTGCAGTAGTGTGTGAAGTACTCAGTGTGTACTCTGTGCAGTAGTGTGTGAAGTACTCAGTGTGTACTCTGTGCAGTAGTGTGTGAAGTACTCAGTGTGTACTCTGTGCAGTAGTGTGTGAAGTACTCAGTGTGTACTCTGTGCAGTAGTGTGTGAAGTATTAATCCTTCTTGAGTGAAGTTGTTTGCTCTTCCGTCTCCTCAGGCCAGAACTGACAGTGACGACACATGATACTGCAGTAATCACAGTGATCCTACTAACTGTGTACTCACTACTTTTACTACTACTACTACTACTACTACCACTACTACTACTACTACTACTACTACTATTACTAAAGATAAGATAATTCACTTGTTATATTATACTCTGAATAAGATCACTCAGGGTGTGCAGGATAGACAGGAAATGTGAAAAACATTTAAATAGTAAATAGTAGTATCTTATATACGAGGATACCAAGGACTTTGTGGGGACAAAAAAGTATAAAAAGTAAATAATTAAGTAAACAGATTACTGTATAACAAAAAAATGTATATTCAGTATTAGCAGTGCAGGTTTACATCATAGTGCAAGTGGTAGATAAAGTGACGTAGATGTTGCATGTATTTCTGTAAAGTGGTTGTTGCACATGTTACTTTACAGTCTTGTTGGACAGTCTGACAGCAGTGAGGATGAAGGACCTGCTCCTTCTTGCACTGAGGGCGTCTCAGTCTTCCACTGAAAGAGCTGCTCAGCACCTCTACAGTCCCGTGCAGTGGGTGGGAGGTGTTGTCCATGATGGAGGTGATCTCCTGTCCCCCAGGAGACAGTCCAGGACGGAGCTGGCCCTCCTGTTCTTGTCCCTCTCTGTGCGGCCCGGGGCCCAGCACACGGCAGCGTAGTGGAGAGCAGAGGCCACAGAGTCATAACAAGTCCTGAGCAGAGGCCTGAACACTCTGAAGGACCTCAGTCTCCTCTGAAGGACCTCAGTCTCCTCTGAAGGACCTCAGTCTCCTCTGAAGGACCTCAGTCTCCTTATTATATTTATTTGTATTGTCTTTTTATCCGCTGTTTGCTACAGAAGGACATCTGAATTTCCCCTCGCTGGGATTAATAAAGTATCTATCTATCTATCTATCTATCTATCTATCTATCTGAAGGTGGAGGCCACTTCGGTCCTTCTTGTACAGGGCGTTCAGTCCAGTTTATTGTAGTACTACTACTAAAATACTACTGAGTGAATGAAAGAATGAAGAACTTTACTGTCATTATAAGTACTTGTAAATTGATCCGGTGTTGGGTTCGTCCTGAGCTGCATGTTTTTAGTACCTGGAGGACACAGGGAGGACAGTCAGGACTCACAGCTCAAACACAGATCTCTGCATCCTCAGGTTAAAACTGCAGTTTTGTAACGTCAGCACATTTGCAACACATCTCTGTGGTCGTTCGTAGCAGGATTCTCCCAGAAAGGAAATGAACATATTTAGATTTTAGCATCGTCTCCTGAACCCTGACGCAGGACACGTGGATGGACTGTACGAGGCTGCATACCATAACAACACACTGCGACTGGCTAAGAACATCACTTCAGACCCCGGCCATGTTCTGAACCTCGAATATGCGCTGTTACCATCAGGGCGGCGGTACCGTGTGCCACACTTTAATAAAGTCAGATTGAGGAACTCTTTTGTCCATCAGTCCATCCTGAAACTAAACGAGGATCTTAAGTCATAAAATCAAAGTGTGTTATGGCGAGCGGACAATTGTTTATAATGTCTTTGTGAATTGTTTTATATCTGTATGTCTTGTTTGTATTTTTATGGAGCTGCTGAACTGTAAAACAAATTTCGGATCATTGTATCTGACAATAAAGCATTTATCTATCTATCTATTGTATATAACATTTCCTTTTTCTATTTTGCACATCCTGAGAGTTTCTTTGAGCTAATGGAACAAGTGAATTTCTCCACTGTGAGATCAAGGCTCATCTTATGTTTAAAATGTCAGTATTTGTGTCAATATTGGTGAATAAATTAGCGCGGGAAAGCGGCTTTTGCAGCGATGTCGGAGTTTCTCATTCACGGACCAAACGTCATAAAACAAGGATCGTAAAGGCTGAGTTTAGTCTTTTTTGGACATGAAAACTAAGATGTTAAAGGGGGTATTATGTAAAATGGACTTTTTCAAGCTTTATATCATGTTATTATGTCATTCCCTCATTAAACACATGCCTGGAGTGTTGCCTTGGCTCATTCACATATTTTTGAGTAATCAGTAAAAACTTAGACGGCAGCCATTTTAGGTGTAGCTATGCCTCAGTCCTCCTAGGAACGCCCCCACCTCCTGGAGACGCCTCTGGACCTTTCGTCACCAGCCAAGCCACCAACCACTGCTCCTCAGCTCAGCAGAGCCCCTCCCCACACAGTAGTGTTGTTTAGATGCCACAGCAGTGTGCTGAAGGGGGCGTGTCGGAAAGCTTCTTAAAGAGACAGAGGCCTATTTCAAGACGTTCAGTACAGCCATTTTGAGAGAGCAATTTTATTCAAGGCAGTTATTTTAATTTACTGCATATACAGACCAACAGAAGGTTACGTCATCATTGTAGTATGCTATAGACTGGTGCTATGTGACTGAAAAAAGCATAATACCCCCTCTTTAAGGGAGATAACTATCAATAAATCTCTGCATTGAAACTGCGTGAAAAATCCTTATTTCCACCTGCTGCGTCTCGCCTTAAACCTGGTTTCCGTCGCCTCCTGATCAGATCACATTTCATCTGTTGCGTAACCGCGTCCTGTCATTGTTTTTACACTTTAGCGACATTTAAATCTCAATGAGCGCAGTTTTGTCCGACGGCAGATGGAGCGCGCCTCGCCCCCCCTCGCGCCGCGCTTTGAGAAGGGGAAAAAGGGGAAAGGGGCTTTAAAGAAACAAAACAAAGGGAGAGAATGGCGGAGGAAGTGTGGCTCGCTCCCCACTCGCCTCCGGGCTAGTCCCGCGTGAACTAATCCGGAATCCAGCCGCGCCGAGGACACACAAAGTACACACAAAGTACTGCGGCCCACAGAGGGGGCGGGCCCCTCGCACACTGGGACTAATGAGGGGCTAATTAGACGGGTCTGCAGCCGGGGCAGTGGCCGCGGGGCGTCTGAAGGGGGCAGTCTGGAGCCGCTCAGTGCAAATGGAAACTTAACAGAATGTCTGGTTTTGTCCAAATGCATTTCGCTCACATTGTGGCGACAACGATCGGGCCCGTTTGTACTTTTACACGTCTAATGAACACGCCTGATTTATGTTGCACCAGAAAAAACAAGGCCCAAAAAAACTACGTAATCCAGACACGGTGAACACACTGAGACAAAAATGAGTTCATCCCAAAGACAAAACTCCGAGCCACAAACAAAGCAATGTGGTTTATTCTATTCGATGCAAAGAACATTATATTGGAGAAACCAAACAAGTCTTACAGAAGAGACTTTATCAACACCGAAGAGAAAGCACAAGCGGCCCTCAGTCGGCTGTGCACCTACACCTTAAAGCCTCCAATCACTCCTTTGAGGACGGGGAGGTCAACATTTTAGCTAAAGAAGAACGTTGGTTTGAAAGAGGAGTAAAAGAAGCTATTTTTGTCAGGAAAGAAAATCCCTCCATAAACCGAAATGGTGGACTCAGATTTAATCTTCCTTCACTTTACTCCAATCTCCTTCGGGGAAAACCGACAGGACACGGCCAGTCCAAGAAGACGATACCTCAGCTAACAAAAGAACAATAGGCAGGTAATTAGCAGTGATCATCTATGAATAGGACAGGACTGACCGATACTGGGGGGAGCAGGTCGTTACAGACGCTCTACTTCAAAGGTGTTTACCCACAGGTGAGAGTAGCTGTGATTAGAGGGGAGGAGCCGGGTCAATCCCAACTCCTCCCAACTGGTCTTTATCTACGCTGCAGGATGAGCGGGACTTTAGTGTTGCTGACGAAGCTTTTTGGATGAGAGGCGAAACGTTCGAAGACTTCAACTACTGAGTACAGAAGATGACTCAAGTACCTTCATTCAATCCAGACATTAGTAAACATTTCTGGAGTGTAAGCCGCTACTTTTTTTCACACGCTTAAATACGAGTGGGTCCTGTTTCTAATGGAAGAACTCAGACCTGAGAAAGACACAATAACAGCTCCAAAGCTAACGTAAAGTTATGGAGACGATGGAGAGTCACGCGGTTCCTTTCGGACGTCCCACACTCATCACAATAACTCAGACAGGTGAGGAACCCTATCACCGTCTCTCTCCAGCTGTGTCTGCTGTGTTTGCTTCACATCAGGGCGGGGGCAGCAGGATGCCCTCCCGTGCCTAACGGGGCTTTAGGAGCAAGATAAGACCCTGTCCACACGAAGTCAAGCTGAGGACCAAACGCAAAGATATTTGATCAGTCCGCTGGCATTTTGAGCGTCTGTAAACGAACATTTTCCAAACTAGGTCTCAGAGTGAAAGATCTCAAGACGCTGTTTACGCTCCATCATTACAGCGTCTCCGCAACTTTTACTAAAACGATGACGTCACAGCACCAGAGTGGAGTCTGTCATCCATACTCTACCGAGCTTATGGTTTTACTCATGGATCTATGATGGTTTTACTCCACTCCTCTTTGCTCCACCGCGAGCCACAGGTGACAAGTAGAAAAACAGTCTGTGTTTTTGGACTGACAGTCAAAGTCTGGTCACTCACAGATTTTTCTGCTTTAGTCCCGTTACGTCTGAAGAATAAACTCGCCTCCTCGTCTCTTCTGTAAATCGTAAATCCTTGAATCCGTTTCATTTTCACTGTTTACATTCCAGACGTTTACAGCGCATACATCTTGTTCTATTATCTGTGTTAATCACGCCGTTTTCACAGACCTGAGTCGACCCATGTGGACGCACACATTTACTGAGCTGCTTCCTGCTCACAAAGAAAGTTTCTGAAAATATAAGCGTTTTGTCTTCGTGTGGATAAAGCCTAAATGTGATTATTTTTCTCACCACTGAAATATTAAGGAGGAACAAAGTGAAGCGCGGGTTGCATTCATCAAAGGTCAGATCGAGGAGGGACAGCGCTTTGGTTTGACTGAACACACGGGTTTAAAGAATAATATCATCTAATCTATACATTCTGTGAAGTTCTTAACACACTTTTATAAAAGTAAATGTACTTACAGTCGGCGCATGGAGAGAAAAGTCCTGTAGTATTTCCACTGGTGCGTTCAAATGCACTTCGTAACAATGTGGACCTGCAGCTCATAGACAAGTGTGGCCCATGTATAAATAAAAAAATACAATTACAATATGTTTAATTGAGTTGGTAGTTCAATAGTTCCAACATGATGGTCATTTGCCCTTGATCTGAGGAGATGGAGGGACAGAGCTGCAAAACTGCTTTTCCACTCAGTATTCAGACACTTTGATGCACTTGGGAAATTAATGGTAAATGATTTAAATAAGATGTTTAGTTTGGTTAATATACGGTTCATGTTTAAAACGTGCACTTATACAGTATGTAGTGAAAATACATGAAACTCTGCTGAAGCTTCAGTATTGTCATAATCCAGAAAGTACCGCAGTCTCTCAGTGTTTCTCCGTGTTGGCGGCTCGCGGAGCGTTTTGGCGCAGCGTCCTCCGTTAATGAGCCCTAATTGTTCCACAAACTGTTCTTTAAAAACCATGTGACGTTTAATTTATTCATGAATTCAGAGCGGCCTTCTGCTGTCGAGTCTGTCTCCGCGAACAGCACCAGGACAGTTTTCACGCAGCGGTCAGTGCTCAGGGTTTTAGATACTTCTCCCTCTTTACCGTGTTTATTTCAGGACGTTTTGTTTGTGCCGTTTTCTCCATTCCACACATGCAAACCTGTCCTACAGACTTCACACTTTACAGGCTTGGACTTTTTCAAATTCCTAGTCCTGTTTATTATCTTATTCAACAACTAAACAAGATCCAAATTCCTGAAGAGCAAATTGTAACTCGGGGTCGTCATTGATATTGTTATTGAACATTAAGTTTAACCTCCTGATTCTCCTGCTGTGAAATGTTTCCATTCGCACTAAAACGACAAAATGAGGAAATGATTAAATACTTCATTAAATGAACACCACTATACCACTATATAGAATATAGGACGCTTATGGTTACAATGCAATAGAATTTGGTTTCAGGCTATTCGAATGGGCAAGGACTAGAAGACTAGGTATCGGCTCAGAGAGAGGAGGCAGAGACAGTAACTTGCTTTTTTGTTGGTACCATATATTACGTAAAAAAGTTAGACAGCAACAGTGAGAATGGCCATTCAAGTATGAACACAATAGTATTTACAAAGAAAGGAGCTCATACACAGTCCCGCAGCAATTACAGGCAAAGTGTCCATGAATTAAAGTAATCGGAGCTGTTCTTTAACACTCTTAATAAGTTCACTATTTGCACAGTTGTCAACAGTTCAACACGACCCGGGTCAGGTTTGAATGCCCAGGGGAAGGTAGTGACCCAAGGGGGGAGTGAGTGAATGAGTGTGAGAGGGCCTAGCAAGAGCCTCCTCCCAGCCCGGACAGAGCAGGAGGTTGGGGTTCCTGGTAGTAATCTCCAGGTGGATTGATACTTCTTCTTTAGGCTACAGTAATTAACACTACTTGTATTAAATACACTCATAAATAATCTCAATATCCATATTGTACAATATAATCAGACATGTCCAATCAACAATCAAAGTGCTAAAGTATTGTGCAAACTATTAGCAGATAGCAGCAAAACCCCAATTAAACAGGTCAGTATATTAATAAACAATCAATATACACATAAGATAGTATTAAACTCGAGGTACTGCTTGTGTCAAAAAGCTAGCAACTTAATGCTAAAAGTGCATCGAAGTGCGTAGTGCAATTCATAACACAACACATAACACTAATCAACAATTTGGGCTAAAAAAACGCCACTACAATCCCTACTAACATAATTAGCAGTAACATTCAATATAAACTTTCAATTGATGTCGTTACTATTTGGGTTTTGTCACATCATTCATAGAAAACTGATAGAAATATGGCAGAAATAGCAAATGCTAACCGGACCCATACAAAACCCTGGGCGCGGCTAAAGCTAAGCTACATTGCTGTGTGTGTTCTTACCCAGTCCGCTTTGATTCTAACACATGGCTCATATGTCGCGGTCCGGCACTGGTAGTCGGCTCCTGTGATTTACATTTAGGCATTTTAGTTTCGAGGAATGTAAACATATGTTTTTAAGAGAAAACTGAGCGAACAACATACCTGCAGCAGCAAATGTTTGGGCTTCCCTCGCGTCTACCAGTAACTTCCGGGTACCGGATAATAAAGAGATGTGATTGGCGGGACGCGGTCACATGACCCTATTCTCGTGATAGCACGTAACTAACCATAGCATAGGAGAAGGGCATGAGCGTATTTTCACAGGGGAAGGGAAGGGAATCTTATTTGTATAGCGCTTTTTATATGACACTAGTCACACCCAAATTCGGCACCTGTGTTACACCCTGTTTCCCCAGAATGCATATAGTCTCTACACCGGGGTGTCTTTTTCACTGAGGGCTGCATATTGAAGTGTATGCTGTATGCAGGACCACAGGTCAGAGGTCAGTGCAGTGGCAATTTCAACTAAGTGCACATGGCAGAGTTTGAACCCGTGCCCTGCACCTTTATTTAGGCTTTGAACCCCAAACCAGTTCTGTGGGACCAACAGTAAAATGTTACATTTGTGTATGAAACTTGTATCATCTCTCACAATCTGTGCCAATTCAACAATAAGCATGAGGGCCACCAAAAATCGGTCTGAGGGCCGCATTTGGCCCCGGGCCACACTTTGGGCACCCCTGCTCTACACAATGTGCACATCAGATATGACAGTGAAGAGTTTCTCCTCTGCTCAGTTCAACTGAGACTTGCTAAGTCCTGGTTTAGTCCTGGTTTGGTCCTGGATCAGATCAGGAAACAGCCGTGTTATTTGCACATTACGATCGCATGTGCATAGTTATTAGGGCGTCTTCAGTTTCTTTTTTTTAGCTGTATTTCAGTCATTCTACAGACGTTAAAATTCAAGTGTGAAGAAGCTCAGAGGCAGGACTTTCTCCTTCTGTTCTCTGTAGAGTAGACTTTCTCTTTGTTCCTCTGGGCTGTAGAAGTAGGACTTTCTCTTTCTGTTCCTCTGGGCTGTAGAGGCAGGACTTTCTCTTTCTGATCCTCTGGGCTGTAGAGGCAGGACTTTCTCTTTCTGATCCTCTGGGCTGTAGAGGCAGGACTTTCTCTTTCTGTTCCTCTGGGCTGTAGAAGTAGGACTTTCTCTTTCTGTTCCTCTGGGCTGTAGAGGCAGGACTTTCTCTTTCTGATCCTCTGGGCTGTAGAGGCAGGACTTTCTCTTTCTGTTCCTCTGGGCTGTAGAAGTAGGACTTTCTCTTTCTGTTCCTCTGGGCTGTAGAAGTAGGACTTTCTCTTTCTGTTCCTCTGGGCTGTAGAGGCAGGACTTTCTCTTTCTGATCCTCTGGGCTGTAGAGGCAGGACTTTCTCTTTCTGTTCCTCTGGGCTGTAGAAGTAGGACTTTCTCTTTCTGTTCCTCTGGGCTGTAGAGGCAGGACTTTCTCTTTCTGATCCTCTGGGCTGTAGAGGCAGGACTTTCTCTTTCTGTTCCTCTGGGCTGTAGAAGTAGGACTTTCTCTTTCTGTTCCTCTGGGCTGTAGTTACCGCTCTGCAGTCGGAGAGGGAAGGCGGGCTCACTCAGCCACTCTGAGGTCCTGACCCGGCTTAGTTTAGTGACCTCTGCCATAGAGGGATCTGAATGGAGCAAACTGGTGAGAGGTCTAAGCTCTAACTGGGTGTGCATAAGAAGCGTTTTAATAGGTCTGTCAGTGAGCCTGTGCTTCCTCTCATATCTCCTGGAGGTTCCTCACCAGCGCTTAGGAGCCTTGTGCATCTGCTGAAGCCTTAGCTGTGACTGAACAGCGTGGTCCTGCTGCAGGGAGTGCTTTTACTAAAACTTTAATAAATGATGTGAATGATGATCATGATTCATAGGTTTTACGATGGCACTGTCAGGTTTATTAGTCATGAGTATCTCAGCACACACTAACAGCTCCATAAGTCAGACGGGAATCATCCCTGAATGAACTTTAGACGTAGTTCGTCCCTCAGCCACATGGCTCATTACGCCTCATCTTTTTCTCATAACCCAAACTAAAAAAGAGCCGTCTACAGATCCTCAGAAACAGTATCTGCACTCTGAGATGTTTCCGTGTGTGTAGCGAGTGTGTGGAGGTGGCGCTCACACAGACATATTGGTTTGTAACACAGACTCCATTGTTCCTCTCCGCGGTCTGTCCTCGCGCTGACGACAGGCCGGCGCTCGCATATGCTCCGACGCCGACAAACTTCTGCCGCCGCCGCCTTCGGTTCACGCACGGATCACACCTGCGGCGCGCTCCAGTGTTAACCTGCCAAACCCCGCCCCAAGCCCCAAGTCGCCCAAAGCGCTTCACGTGCGTCACTTCTTCACTCACTCCATTCTCAGTGTTGGTCACAGCTTAATGTAGCAGAAATGTTTAAAGGCCCAAAACCCAATAATGAGTTTGTTTTTACTACAAACGATGAATAAAGATGAATGAGGAAGCAAACTAAATTAAAATGTTTATTGTGGTTTAAACTCATTCCTAACTTTCCTAACATTTGTAATCATGGACATATTTATTGGGTATGTAAAACCACTGGTGGTGCTCGGAGTCACCTGTACTTTTAGACTTTATAGAAATGGAATCTCAAAACAATAGACAAGTCGATGAATATCAGAAGAATCAAACTGCAGACATGGCCCCTGTTTCCTTTTGCCGTGTCATGACCTCACACACATAAGCTCCATTTAGACTAGAGGAGATTTAAATGTATGCTAACATAAGGAGTTTAGGTTCTCGTTAGACACAGATTGCACTTAATTAAATATTAGTTAGTCAGATTTAGATACATTATAGTAATTCTTCAGAAGGAAAAGTCTATCCACCTTATTCCTGAGGCGACTCGTGTAGAAACGAGGATGGGGGAGTTTCCTGTGAGACGCTGGAAGTCGCTCTGAGCCAGTGGTTTCCAGTGGTTTCCAGTGGTTTCCAGTAGTTTCCAGTGGTTTCCAGTAGTTTCCAGTGGTTTCCAGTAGTTTCCAGTAGTTTCTAGTAGTTTCCAGTGGTTTCCAGTAGTTTCCAGTGGTTTCAGTGTTCCAGTAGTTTCCAGTGGTTTATAGTAGTTTCCAGTGGTTTATAGTAGTTTCCAGTGGTTTCCAGTGGTTTCCAGTAGTTTCCAGTAGTTTCCAGTGGTTTCCAGTAGTTTCCAGTAGTTTCCAGTGGTTTCCAGTAGTTTCCAGTGGTTTCCAGTAGTTTCCAGTGGTTTCCAGTAGTTTCCAGTGGTTTCCAGTAGTTTCCAGTAGTTTCCAGTGGTTTCCAGTAGTTTCCAGTGGTTTCCAGTAGTTTCCAGTGGTTTATAGTAGTGTCCAGTAGTTTCCAGTAGTTTCCAGTGGTTTCCAGTAGTTTCCAGTGGTTTCCAGTAGTTTCCAGTGGTTTCCAGGGCGAGTTTTCGTTTCACATAGAGGTTTATTTCTTTCTAAACTATCAGCCTCAGTAACAGGAACATGTTTGGCTGTTTGCGGTTGAAGTGAAGACCAGAGAAAGTGACATTTGTGGCTCTGGAACATGGCGTGTTTGGAACATGCCGTGTTTAGAACATGCCGTGTTTAGAACATGCCGTGTTTGGAACATGCCGTGTTTAGAACATGCCGTGTTTAGAACATGCCAAGTTTAGAACATGCCGTGTTTGGAACATGGCGTGTTTGGAACATGGCGTGTTTGGAACATGCCGTGTTTAGAACATGCCAAGTTTAGAACATGCCGTGTTTGGAACATGCCGTGTTTGGAACATGGCGTGTTTGGAACATGGCGTGTTTAGAACATGCCGTGTTTAGAACATGGCGTGTTTGGAACATGCCGTGTTTGGAACATGCCGTGTTTAGAACATGGCGTGTTTAGAACATGCCAAGTTTAGAACATGCCGTGTTTAGAACATGCCGTGTTTAGAACATGGCGTGTTTAGAACATGCCAAGTTTAGAACATGGCGTGTTTGGAACATGCCGTGTTTAGAACATGCCGTGTTTAGAACATGCCGTGTTTAGAACATGCCGTGTTTGGAACATGCCGTGTTTGGAACATGCCGTGTTTGGAACATGCCGTGTTTAGAACACGCCGTGTTTGGAACATGCCGTGTTTAGAACACGCCGTGTTTAGAACACGCCGTGTTTGGAACATGCCATGTTTAGAACATGCCGTGTTTGGAACACGCCGTGTTTAGAACACGCCGTGTTTGGAACATGCCGTGTTTAGAACACGCCGTGTTTAGAACACGCCGTGTTTGGAACATGCCATGTTTAGAACATGCCGTGTTTGGAACATGCCGTGTTTAGAACATGCCGTGTTTAGAACATGCCGTGTTTAGAACATGCCGTGTTTAGAACATGCCGTGTTTAGAACACGCCATGTTTAGAACATGCCATGTTTAGAACATGGCGTGTTTAGAACATGCCATGTTTAGAACATGCCATGTTTAGAACATGGCGTGTTTAGAACATGCCGTGTTTGGAACATGCCGTGTTTAGAACATGCCGTGTTTGGAACATGCCGTGTTTAGAACATGCCGTGTTTAGAACATGCCGTGTTGGAACATGCCGTGTTTGGAACATGCCGTGTTTGGAACATGCCGTGTTTGGAACATGCCGTGTTTGGAACATGCCGTGTTTAGAACATGCCATGTTTGGAACATGCCGTGTTTAGAACATGCCGTGTTTGGAACATGCCGTGTTTGGAACATGCCGTGTTTAGAACATGCCGTGTTTGGAACATGCCGTGTTTGGAACATGCCGTGTTTGGAACATGGCGTGTTTAGAACATGCCATGTTTGGAACATGCCGTGTTTAGAACATGCCGTGTTTAGAACATGCCATGTTTAGAACATGCCGTGTTTGGAACATGCCGTGTTTAGAACATGCCGTGTTTGGAACATGCCGTGTTTAGAACATGCCGTGTTTGGAACATGCCGTGTTTGGAACATGCCGTGTTTGGAACATGCCGTGCTGGAGCTACTCACCTGTTGGCCATCTGCAATCAAGCTGCTGCAGTGAAAGACCCAGCTCTCCAGACAGACTCTGCCAGATTGTTCCGTCAGCCAGAGGTGCCTGTGTGGGGAAGACTCCGTGGACCATAGACCATCCGCCTTGCTAGATTATTGGAGGAAATAAATTGTGAACCTTGGCTCTGTCTTGTGTCCATCTTTGGGTCCAAAACTACCAAGCCCTAACAAACATGCCGTGTTTAGAACATGCCATGTTTGGAACATGCCATGTTTGGAACATGCCGTGTTTAGAAGATGCCATGTTTGGAACATGCCATGTTTGGAACATGCCGTGTTTAGAAGATGCCATGTTTGGAACATGCCATGTTTGGAACATGCCGTGTTTAGAAGATGCCATGTTTGGAACATGCCATGTTTGGAACATGCCGTGTTTAGAACATGGCGTGTTTAGAACATGGCGTGTTTAGAACATGCCGTGTTTAGAACATGGCGTGTTTAGAACATGGCGTGTTTAGAACATGCCGTATTTGGAACATGCCGTGTTTGGAACATGCCGTGTTGAAATGCCATGTTTGGAACATGCCATGTTTGGAACATGCCGTGTTTAGAAGATGCCATGTTTGGAACATGCCATGTTTGGAACATGCCATGTTTGGAACATGCCGTGTTTAGAAGATGCCATGTTTGGAACATGCCATGTTTGGAACATGCCATGTTTGGAACATGCCGTGTTTAGAACATGGCGTGTTTAGAACATGGCGTGTTTAGAACATGCCGTATTTGGAACATGCCGTGTTTGGAACATGCCGTGTTTAGAACATGCCGTGTTTAGAACATGGCGTGTTTAGAAGATGCCGTGTTTAGAACATGCCGTGTTTGGAACATGCCGTGTTTGGAACATGCCGTGTTTGGAACATGCCGTGTTTAGAACATGCCGTGTTTAGAAGATGCCATGTTTGGAACATGCCATGTTTGGAACATGCCGTGTTTAGAAGATGCCATGTTTGGAACATGCCATGTTTGGAACATGCCTTTTGGAACATGCCGTGTTTAGAACATGCCGTGTTTAGAACATGCCGTGTTTAGAACATGCCGTGTTTGGAACATGCCGTGTTTGGAACATGCCGTGTTTAGAACATGCCGTGTTTAGAAGATGCCATGTTTGGAACATGCCATGTTTGGAACATGCCGTGTTTAGAAGATGCCGTGTTTAGAACATGCCGTGTTTAGAACATGGCGGGTTTGGAACATGCCGTGTTTAGAACATGGCGTGTTTAGAACATGCCGTGTTTAGAACATGCCGTGTTTGGAACATGCCGTGTTTAGAACATGGCGTGTTTAGAACATGCCGTGTTTAGAACATGCCGTGTTTAGAACATGCCGTGTTTAGAACATGGCGTGTTTAGAACATGCCGTGTTTAGAACATGCCAAGTTTAGAACATGCCGTGTTTGGAACATGGCGTGTTTAGAACATGCCGTGTTTGGAACATGCCAAGTTTAGAACATGCCGTGTTTGGAACATGCCGTGTTTAGAACATGCCGTGTTTGGAACATGCCGTGTTTGGAACATGCCGTGTTTAGAACATGCCAAGTTTAGAACATGCCGTGTTTGGAACATGCCGTGTTTGGAACATGCCGTGTTTGGAACATGCCGTGTTTGGAACATGCCGTGTTTGGAACATGCCGTGTTGGAACATGCCGTGTTTGGAACATGCCGTGTTTGGAACATGCCATGTTTAGAACATGCCATGTTTGGAACATTGTCACGCCCCTGGGTGTGACCCTGGTCCTCCTGTGTTCCCCACTCCCTTTTCCCGAGAGGGGTCTGGCTGCAGACCTCCACTCTCAGGACACCTCCGCTGTCAGGACCGGACCGGAAGTGCATATTGAATGGAAGAGGGCAGCATAACGTGTACAGCCTGCCGGAAACCATTAGAAGAAGAAGTGCATATTTATTAGTTTCCCATACTATATCTTTTCTTATCTTTTTTAAGCAGGGGCGTGCTGGGACCTAATTTCAGCCCGGGAATGTGGAGAAGACCGGCCCGGAATTATGGCTCCGTAATAGTGCGCTGGTCTCAAGTACAAGAGGTCGCTGGATCAAATACCACACATTGACAATTTTCTAACAATTTCTCTTTTCACATGGGCCGCTGCACACACAGTCTGAGCCTGATACAAACCCACAATCAGCACAAGTTATGTAGATAAAAACATTTATTTGACCACTTTTCTACCTTTCACTGCCTTTTAGTCTCTTAACTCGCGCAGACACTTGTCTCTGCTGGATTGGACTGCACCAACTTGAACAAAAGCGGAGGGGTGTTCCACTTAAACACCCCTCTGAGATAGTTCAATATGAAATGGTATCTCCCCGCCGCAAGAATGAAAAGATCGATGCGAATATTTTTCAGATTTTCATTCATCAGTCGTTATTTTGATAGATTTCCATGACAATTACGCTTGTGTTACTTCATTTATATCTGGAACAGCAGCTCATGCTCCTGCTGCAGCCCAGTTAAAGCCTTTAGGCCTGGAATAGTGAGTTATTATTTCATTATTTTATTCTGATGGCCCCTCTGTTTTTAAGTCAACGTGATTACACGTAAATAATACTTACATATTTAGACATAAATGAATGCGCCAAGAGCTAAAGTGTGCTCACATAGAAAACTAAACAAAAATTAAAATGTCATCTTGTTCAGCGCTGGTATCGAACCTATGTGGTTTGCATTGGGAGGCGCCCGACTTACCCACATGACTACCAGACAATTATCTGTAATGTAATCATTGTGTATTATGAAGTGTAGAGGAGTGAGATTCACCCAACGTACTTCTGGAAGCCAAGCAGCCTCCGTTACATAGGCTACTCCTGGAATACTTGCTTTTGAATCATATTTACATTATATACATAAAATATGGCCCCAATAAATAAAGTATATTCAAATGGGGAACGACAAATACGTCCTCCGGTATGCCTGCTTTTCATTTTGGAAGGGGAGTGTGGAGGTCTGCAGCCAAACATGAAGGCTACTACTTATAGTTGCTTTTATATCATATTTTATACATATATTATACATTTTTATATCATATTATCATATTACATAAAATAAAGCCCAAGGAACAACGACAAATACGTGCTTCCAGTATATCCGGTTTTATTTTGAAAGGCTTCGAATAAACTTCCGGTCCTGACAGCGGAGGGGACCTGACAGTGGAGGTCTGCAAGGCAGGGTCCTGAGAGTGGAGGTCTGCAGCCAGACTCTCTTGCTTTTCCCTGTGTGTGTGTGGGTGGAGTCTGCTGGAGCTACTCACCTGTTGGCCATCTGCAATCAAGCTGCTGCAGTGAAAGACCCAGCTCTCCAGACAGACTCTGCCAGATTGTTCCGTCAGCCAGAGGTGCCTGTGTGGGGAAGACTCCGTGGACCATAGACCATCCGCCTTGCTAGATTATTGGAGGAAATAAATTGTGAACCTTGGCTCTGTCTTGTGTCCATCTTTGGGTCCAAAACTACCAAGCCCTAACAAACATGCCGTGTTTAGAACATGCCATGTTTGGAACATGCCGTGTTTAGAAGATGCCATGTTTGGAACATGCCGTGTTTGGAACATGCCATGTTTGGAACATGCCATGTTTGGAACATGCCGTGTTTGGAACATGCCGTGTTTGGAACATGCCGTGTTTAGAACATGCCGTGTTTGGAACATGCCGTGTTTGGAACATGCCGTGTTTAGAACATGCCGTGTTTGGAACATGCCGTGTTTGGAACATGCCGTGTTTAGAACATGCCGTGTTTGGAACATGCCGTGTTTGGAACATGCCGTGTTTGGAACATGCCATGTTTGGAACATGCCATGTTTGGAACATGCCGTGTTTAGAACATGCCGTGTTTAGAACATGCCGTGTTTAGAACATGCCGTGTTTAGAACATGCCGTGTTTAGAACATGCCGTGTTTAGAACATGCCGTGTTTAGAACATGCCGTGTTTAGAACATGCCGTGTTTAGAACATGCCGTGTTTGGAACATGCCGTGTTTAGAACATGCCGTGTTTAGAACATGCCGTGTTTAGAACATGCCGTGTTTAGAAGATGCCATGTTTGGAACATGCCATGTTTGGAACATGCCGTGTTTAGAAGATGCCATGTTTGGAACATGCCATGTTTGGAACATGCCATGTTTGGAACATGCCGTGTTTAGAACATGCCGTGTTTAGAACACGCCGTGTTTAGAACACGCCGTGTTTAGAAGATGCCGTGTTTGGAACATGCCGTGTTTGGAACATGCCGTGTTTGGAACACGCCGTGTTTAGAACACGCCGTGTTTAGAACACGCCGTGTTTAGAACACGCCGTGTTTAGAAGATGCCGTGTTTGGAACATGCCATGTTTGGAACATGCCATTTTTAGAACACGCCGTGTTTAGAACACGCCGTGTTTAGAACATGCCGTGTTTGGAACATGGCGTGTTTAGAACATGCCGTGTTTGGAACATGCCAAGTTTAGAACATGCCGTGTTTGGAACATGCCGTGTTTAGAACACGGCGTGTTTAGAACACGCCGTGTTTGGAACACGCCGTGTTTAGAACACGCCGTGTTTGGAACACGCCGTGTTTGGAACATGCCGTGTTTGGAACATGCCGTGTTTGGAACATGCCGTGTTTAGAACATGCCATGTTTAGAACATGCCATGTTTGGAACATTGTCACGCCCCTGGGTGTGACCCTGGTCCTCCTGTGTTCCCCACTCCCTTTTCCCTGTGTGTGTGTGGGTGGAGTCTGCTGGAGCTACTCACCTGTTGGCCATCTGCAATCAAGCTGCTGCAGTGAAAGACCCAGCTCTCCAGACAGACTCTGCCAGATTGTTCCGTCAGCCAGAGGTGCCTGTGTGGGGAAGACTCCGTGGACCATAGACCATCCGCCTTGCTAGATTATTGGAGGAAATAAATTGTGAACCTTGGCTCTGTCTTGTGTCCATCTTTGGGTCCAAAACTACCAAGCCCTAACAAACATGCCGTGTTTAGAACATGCCATGTTTGGAACATGCCGTGTTTAGAAGATGCCATGTTTGGAACATGCCATGTTTGGAACATGCCGTGTTTAGAAGATGCCATGTTTGGAACATGCCATGTTTGGAACATGCCGTGTTTAGAACATGCCATGTTTGGAACATGCCATGTTTGGAACATGCCGTGTTTGGAACATGCCGTGTTTAGAACATGCCGTGTTTAGAACATGCCGTGTTTAGAACACGCCGTGTTTAGAACACGCCGTGTTTAGAAGATGCCGTGTTTGGAACATGCCATGTTTGGAACATGCCATTTTTAGAACACGCCGTGTTTAGAACACGCCGTGTTTAGAACACGCCGTGTTTAGAAGATGACGTGTTTGGAACATGCCATGTTTGGAACATGCCATGTTTAGAACATGCCATGTTTGGAACATGCCATTTTTAGAACACGCCGTGTTTAGAAGACGCCATGTTTGGAACATGCCGTGTTTGGAACATGCCGTGTTTGGAACATGCCGTGTTTGGAACATGCCGTGTTTGGAACATGCCATGTTTAGAACATGCTCCTGGACTAAAGCCGGGCTCAAACTGTGACATATTCGGGGCGATTTTGAACACGCTAAATGTGACTGACTCTGATACCAGGAGAACCTGAGCTCACGGAGGTGTTTTAAAGAGCAATAACACGACTGACCTGTGACACTGAGTCACATGACAGGTCACATGACCCGAGCCCCGTGAGGCTGTAATGTCAGAAATATAGTTCTGTCATTTGCCATTCATTGTTTAACAGCTGAAGTGAGTAATCATCTCAGGTCATGTCACAGATAAGGGCCTTGAGGTGGCACGTATGCAGAGATACATATGTTGGTCAGAGTATCATCTCTGGTCAGTCTGATGTACAAACTGCTGTATAAATATGTCACTGAGTGTGTTAGAGGCCAGAACACTCGCCCGCTGTGTCCTCCCTGTGTTTAAGACAATACATGACCACTTGATTCAGACTTCAACTCTCTTCTCCGTGTTTTATTACGTTATTATATAAACACAAATCCATGACAAGGCCACACAAGCTGAGCTGGGTCTGAATACAGAGCATTTTACATTTCCGCTTCTTTTTTCTTTAAGAGAACTATTTTCTGAAGGTTTTTGAGTAAAACCAGACATGGCAAACAGAGGCTCATAAACAGACTGTAGCTCAGTTTAACCTGAAAATGTGAAGATCTCTAAGCCTAAAGTACCACATCTGAGTCCAGACTTTGTGGAAGAATTAGAAGATCTCCACAGAGGTTAAGTGGAGATTTTCAGTCATAGGTTTATTGTGAGCAGCTAATTGCGGATCGTAGTTTGTTTTCAGCGGTGACAGCTCGTGTTTACGTCTCTAAAGCTGATGAAAAAGCTTCGGTCTCTGCACTGGCTTCCTGTCGCTCAAAGGATAACATTTAAAACAGCTCAGCTCGGGGAGGAGTCTCCGGCTGGTCCCCGAGTCAGGACTAAACACGGTGAGGCTGCGTTTCAGGTTTACTCAGCTAAAATCTAAAGTCTTCATGACACGCCTCAACTCTGTAATAACATTATTTTATCTTTGCTTTGAATGTAATACATGAACGATTACACTGATGTTTTACAGATTGATTTGATGAATTGTATGAATGATAAACAAACATGCCTGGCTTTTTAAATGCACACAGACCGTTTTACTTTTGCTCCACGTACACCACAGCTCCAGCACGGTGAAATAAGTTTGGTTTCGATGGAGAAATGTTGTTGTAAAACGGCGTCCGGCTGTCGGCTGATTGCTCCTAATCACAATAACCATTACCAATAGTTAATTATTTCTGCACTTGACGTGATGGCCTCAGACCGGACGAGTGTGATTGTAATAATCACACTTATTACAAATCACCGGACAATGGCAGACTAATGAAAGAACTGTGCCGTGTTTCAAAACAGGCGGCAACTTCCAACATTTACCTCATTGTTTTAATTCACTTTTCTGTAAACTCTGTCATTATTATTCACAAAACAATCGGCCTGAAGCTATAACAGAGCAGCAGTAGAATAAGTCGACACCTGTTTGAATGTTATGTCAGTTTAATTATAATTTCTGTGGTTTCTCATCATTAACATATTATAAAAGGATGTTTCGAGGCCCGTTAAAAGCAGAAACTGAATATGATTTAGCATTAGCTCAGAGGACGCTAATTCATACGCTAATTCTCCTCCAAAAGCTCTGTACTAGGGCTGTCACGATTTCTATTTTTTGACTCACAATCATTGTGAGAGAAAATATTGCGATTTTACGATTATTCACGATTATCGACCAAATGAAAGGAAAGAACTGATATTTTTAGTTTTTGTCTTTAAAAAGCTTTTTAATACTTGTAAACATTCACAGTTTCTAAAAATGAAAAATGCTTTAAGATTGTTTTGCATTAAAATAAATAGGCCTACATTGAATAATACAAAACAATGTCAACTTTACTTCTTTATAATGATCATAATTATCATAATTATTTGACTATATATTATTAGGCCACAGTCTAGGCTGGGTTTCCTGTTCTCTAAAGTTCTGCTGCTGCTTAATTATGTGTCAGATGTTTTGATGAACAGAGAATGAAACGTGTTTACAAAATGACTAAGGAGACTCTTTTGAACAGCTGATTTCCACATGTGCGCGGTTTCACTTTCCTTTCTGTTACGCTGAAGCAGAGCGGAGCGCGTTAGCTTTTTCTTTACATCCTGAGCCAGTTGTGGCTATTTCCCAACATTTGGACAACTTTTTGGGAATTATGCAGTTCGTTACCTTGATATGGACATTTACAGCGAAGGATTATCTCCAAGATGTTGTTTATATTCGACGTAGCCGATATCAGGGTTTGCATAACGGATGTTCCATCGACAACAACAACGCCTTGGTCATGTTTTGGATCCTAAAGACGTCCCACTCTGCTACCTACCGCGTCCTTTTATAATCGTGGTGATCGTAAAACCGGTTCATCTTGACATCCCTACTCTGTACATTCATTAACCTCTTTGTTTTGTTCTTGTCACTTTTTTCCTGCTCTTTACTCACATTTTCTGTTGTATTATTGTTGCTTTCCTGGCTCGTTTTTGTGGCTCTTTTTTTTGCTTCTTTGTTGCTTTACTTGTTTTTTGTCACTTTTTTGAACGAGAAACGAGAAAATGTGCTCGTTCAGCTGGGGGTTAAGAGGTGAGTGATTTATAACGAGGCTTTGACCTCATTTAAACGCTGAACACATCTGGATCGTCCAGAATCTGCTATGTCTGAGGCTAAATGCTAACGGCTAAATGCTAACAGCTACAGAACAAACACTTTTAACAGGCGAATGGAAGGGTTTCCCAGAGGAGCCGACCTGCTAACTGTCCGTATCAATCATCACTTCTTTTTGTTTCTATGTAATTACTAGTAACAGTAGTAGTAGTAGTAGTAGTACAGTGGTTCCCAAAGTGGGGTGCGGGGCCCCATGAGGAGGCCTCAGAGGCACTAAAGGGGGATCCCCCAAAGCTTAAGTACAAAACAAGTACACTGAAGAAAAAACAAATCTTTGAAGGTGTGGACCTTTATTTGCTACATTAAGTACAAGTGCTTTATTTGTCATTGTACAGTTGTTTGTGTAAATGTTGTCCCTGTTTGAATATAATCCGTATTATTCTCCAGTGAACGAACATCAGTCAGAACAATACGGACTCTGCAGTATAAAGAGAGACAGGGAGGTTGCTGTTTGTTTAAGCGGCTCCATGACATTATAAACTTTACACTAGTATTTAACCTACAGTCATTGCTAGATGATGCTTTTTATGTATGTTTAGCAGTAAAATAATAACACATTTCTTTGTAAATAAAGTAAATATATTGTTAAAAACAGCAAACCCAGGCATTCCAAACAATTATGCTCAGCACGAGGAAGTTCTTAAAAGGCCTTTAATTATTGATTTGGCCAAGCAAACGTCTTTGTCAGGGCTTAACATATGTATAATGAACAGGTTTGGGAGTGGCCCATAAATGTTCAAGTATTGTTACTGGAGGGCCCTGAGAGATTTTTGGGGTAAAATATGGCGGGGTTACAACCCTCCAATATTCAAACCTAACTAATTTAACTAATTAGACCCCCTGAAAGGGAGTGACACTCGATCCCCCAATATTTAACGTTACGCCCAGTCCCGGACTTTGGGAATGGCTGTAGTAGAATTAGCCATAGACATAAAAAGCAGAATCTAGACTGTTCAGAGTCTGTTAGCTTTAGCCTCAAACATCGCAAATTATGAACGATCCAGATGTTTTCAGCTGTTTTCAAACATCGCCCACATTTACAGAAGGTCAAAGCCTTGTTAGAAAACATTAATGAAACATTCCTTTGAGATTTTACTTTAGATACGAATTAGCGTAGAAAAGTGTCCTCTGAGCTACAACTAGCTACTGCTGCACTCTCAGTATAGTAGTAAAGTTAGCAGTAGCAGTAGTAGCAGTAGAGTTAGCAGTAGCAGTAGTAGTAGTAGAGTTAGCAGTAGCAGTAGTAGTAGTAGTAGTAGAGTTAGCAGTAGCAGTAGTAACAGTAGTAGTAGTAGAGTTAGCAGTAGCAGTAGTAGCAGTAGAGTTAGCAGTAGCAGTAGTAGTAGTAGTAGTAGAGTTAGCAGTAGCAGTAGTAGTAGTAGTAGTAGTAGAGTTAGCAGTAGCAGTAGTAACAGTAGTAGTAGTAGTAGAGTTAGCAGTAGCAGTAGTAGCAGTAGAGTTAGCAGTAGCAGTAGTAGTAGTAGTAGTAGAGTTAGCAGTAGCAGTAGTAACAGTAGTAGTAGTAGAGTTAGCAGTAGCAGTAGTAACAGTAGTAGTAGTAGAGTTAGCAGTAGCAGTAGTAGCAGTAGAGTTAGCAGTAGCAGTAGTAGTAGTAGTAGTAGAGTTAGCAGTAGCAGTAGTAACAGTAGTAGCAGTAGAGTTAGCAGTAGCAGTAGTAGTAGTAGTAGCAGAGTTAGCAGTAGCAGTAGTAGTAGCAGCAGTAGTAGAGGTAGTAGCAGTAGTAGAGTTAGCAGTAGCAGTAGTAGTAGTAGTAGTAGAGTTAGCAGTAGCAGTAGTAGTATCAGTAGTAGCAGTAGTAGAGTTAGCAGTAGCAGTAGTTTTTGAAGTTTTTCCCACGTCCGTCTGGCCCCTCCCTCCACTCGACGCCCCTCTGTGCCCCTCGGCCCGGGACACTTTTCTGCAGGAAGTCATCGCGTTAGCTTAGCCCTAATTAGCGGCCCGGCTCTTTGTGAGTGCGGCTTTGGGCCAGTCACAGGCGGATCACAGGGTTCCCAGCTGTGGGGTGCGGCCCCTGAAAAGCCCCCGTGACGGCCCTTTGTCCACGGGATTAGGCGGTGAATGGGCGAAGGCGTGAAGTACACACAAAGTACTGCGTCGGTACTTTGAACTGCAGTGTATGAGTACGAGGGGATTATCGGGGGGAAGAGGGGAAGGTTCTCAAATCAAAGTACATCGTTTAGTGGATATCAGTGAGACGGGGTCAAAAACCCGACTCAAAGACCAGCTTGGAACGAACTCATCCCCAGTGTTGGGCAACGTTAATTTTACAAGTAACTAGTTAAGTTTAGCTCCTTTCTCCTCTGGAAAAGTATCTCGTTTCGTTACTGCGATACTTTGTTATGAAAGTAAAGCGTTAGAGACTCGTGTGTTACTAATAATAAACATCTATATACTGTATAACCTTCATATGTTCATCATTCTTCCAACGAGGAATGCTCTGTTTCACAAACTGAGCCGCCAAAGAAAAGCTACTCACGCAAACAGCCCGATACCAGTAAATGTATTCAACAGCAGAATAAAATAACTTCACTAAGCTTTATTGAACTAAAGGCCTATAGATGGAGCAACGTCTACGTCACATCAGTGGCGCCAAAAGGTTAACGCAAACAGAAGCTCCGCACATTGGAATGAATGAGGAAAGATCGTCTGAAAACTTTTAATTTACACATGAAAAAATGTTTTCTTTGTTTTATTTAATTATGGAACGTGAAAAGGAAGCCATGGAAGTGACCTGTTGTTTCAGATCATTCACAGAGAAGACGGTTAACGTTTTAAACTGAGCTGCTAAACCCACTGTGATCATGACTTGTCTGTGACATTTGCCTGTGGAACTTTTTCGCTGGATGCTTTATAATGTCACTACAGCTTCAGCTTTTAGTCTGTTGCTTTTATATTATCATTAAATTAAAATCATACAGCCTACGATGTAGTTTTGTAGCTTATGAGAGCAAATGGTACATGGTTCATTCAGCAGCTAACCTACTAGCTGCTAATGCTAACATTAATGTGTGTTTTAAAACCGAGAGAATCATTAATTAGGCCTAATGCTGAACAGGTTTGATGAGTTTTAATAATTACAGATTAAATACGTTACACAAAGTGCATAATACACGGCCACCAGGGGGAGCTGTTTCCTCAGTAATGAGCTCTGACATGGCCATAACAGATGCTAGTGATCGATAAACTCGCTCATATAAGTGTCCACAAAAAATAAAAAAAATCTTCCAATCGTCTTCTGACAGTGACTTGATGTGTCTGTGATCAAGAACGGACATTGTCCTGTAGTTCTGACACTGGTTTGGAATATTTTATCCTCCGAACGAGAAATAGTCCCTGTTTCACATACACACTAATGACATTTTTAACTCTCGATTCCCCCAAAAGGGGGCGTTGCCCAGTAAAAGGTCCCGGATGTTGCTTCCATCTATAGTCGACTTATAAAAACGTATCGGTTGCTTTATGTAACAGTTTGACCCTGACAGAAACTGCGCCAGTTTTTCAACAAAAAGAACGTCTGTAATGGAGCTCTTACGCTTATAAACACACAACATTCTCAACTTGATTTAGATTAATTAAACAGATTTCCTCAAACACATAACCAGCTACCAGTTTGTTGCGTGCGTAATGACGTGACCGTGAGGCCCCTAGAGGCCATAAGCGCCACTGCAGGTGTCATAGCATGTTGTGTTTTTTACTCATTAATTGTCCGTGAGAGTAAATACTACGCTGACAGAAAAGACAAAGGGAGAGAGGGATATTGTTCATCCAATTACACAATGGAGATCATTTTTTTCACTCAAACTTGGCTGTAAATACTGTTTAAGTGGCGCTAGCCCACAGTTAGCTTTGCCCGTTAGCCTGTTAGCTTCTTCTTCGTGATTCCATTAGTGTGTATTGGTGACTCTGACCCAGAGGCAGGAAAGTTGCAATTGTGGTTTTCTGGCCAGAGACACCAGGGGGAGATGAAAGACCCTCCAATCATCCCATTAACACTTGTATTACCCCCAGAGGGACTACGGAAAGGATTTATTAAGGTAAACAAGTTACTTAGTAACTTGTTTACTAAGTAAACAAGCTGATGCTGCTCTTGAATCTGTCATAAATCTAAGGAATCCTTATAAAATTATTGGATTATTGCAACTCAGTGGACACTGAAGAATCCAAAGAGAATAATTTCCTTACTCTTTGGTTTGATTGACACTTCATTGTGGGACATTTGTTCAAGTGAGGCTCAGGCCTTGTAGGCCTCACAGGCCACTGCCATGCCACGAAAGGGAAGCAACAACACCACTGAGGAGTATGTCACCATGTCTCAGATGCGTGAGTTGCTAGATCAACAAAAAGACTTTTACAAAACATTGCTTGAACAGCAAGAAAGAAGCTTTACATCATGTCTTCAGGTGTTTGTTGACTCTTCTAATAAGAGAATAGATGAGCTGACAAAGCAAATGTATGACTTCAAGTTGAGTCTCGAATTGACTCAAAAGGATGTTGATGATTTTAAAGTTTCATGTTCTGCTTTGACAAAGAATTGCAATGAATTCAGGTTGGACCTGGACACTATCTGCAAAAGTCTACTAGCATACTCTGACAAGACAGAGTTTCTAGAAGGCCATTCTAAACGCAACAACATTGTGATTGATGGCATCAAAGAGTCTGGAAAGCAAAGTGTGTCGGAATGTGAAGACAAAATCAGGAAGCTTTTTACAGAGAAACTACAACTGGATCACTCCAAAATTGAATTGGACTGGGTGCATAGAGCTGGAAAGGCTGGTAACTCGGACAAACCACGCCCTATTGTGGTGAGATTTCTGCGGTTGAAGGATAAACTTGCTGTCCTGGATCGTGCCAAGAGGCTGAAAGGCACTGGGGTCTTCATCAATGAGGATTTTCCTGAAGCCGTCCGGCAGAAAAGGAAAGAACTTCTTCCAGCTATGAAAGCAGCACGGGAAAGAGGTGATGTAGCATACTTAAAGTATGACAAACTTATTATTCACCCACCTCGAAATGCCCCTCAAGCAACTAAACTAAGTGCTTAATATTTAGAAGGGTTATCTTTCAGAGATTAATTTATACCATTGTTCTCTTAAAAGTCTGGTAGTAGTATTTCTTCTTTGATGGCAAGTACCTCAGCTTTCACAGAGACCCACAGGGATTTGGACTCTGTGGACTCTTACAGCTTTGACATTGATCCTGATGTGCATTATTACTCTACATTAAATGCCTCAACTTTCAATGAATCCAACTTTTGCAAATATTATAGTATGGAAAGTTGTAATGAATTTCTTGTAAATGTCAATTCTGATGCTTTTTCAACTTTTCATTTAAACATACGAAGTTTACCTAAAAAATATGATGAATTCACACATTTTCTAAACTCTATTAAACATAATTTTTCTGTTATTGCCATTACAGAGACATGGCTTACTAGAGATTCAAGTGATTATTTTAAGTTGCCAAACTATCAGTCCTGTCATTATGTTAGAGAGAACAGAGTAGGAGGTGGTGTCTCTCTCTTTATTCAGAAAAAATATATATATCAACTAAGAGATGATCTAATGCTCTTGTCAGATAAAAGTGGGATAGAGTCTCTGTTTGTGGAGCTTATGGGTTCTTCAGGGGAGAAAAATATTATTATTGGGGTTATTTACCGTCCTCCAGATTTTGGCATTAATGATTTCATTGAAAGTCTATCTACTTCTCTTGACCTAATAAATTCTCAAAATAAGCTTTGCTATATCTTAGGAGATTTTAATATTAACATTCTAAAAAGTAAAATGGATGCATATACTGATGAATTCATCAATACTCTTTACTCCAGTTATTTTTTCCCATTAATTCACAAACCCACAAGAGTTAGTGACAAGTCTTCTACCTTAATTGATAATATAATCACAAATAATCTAAACTATGAGACTAAATGTGGGTTATTTACTCAGATCTGTCAGACCACTTTCCTATATTTCATGTTTGTCCACTTAAGGTGAAGAGTCTAAAACTAAAAAAGTCCTTCGTGTTAAAGAGAAACATGAACAGATTAAATGTGGAAAAATTTAAATATAAGATTGCAAATACTTCATGGAATGAAGTTTATTCTGAATTAAATGCTGATAAAGCATATACAATTTTCTTGCAGCAAATTAAAATACATTTTGAAGATTCTTTTCCACTTTGCTATTCTAACAAACATCAATCACACTCGTCAAGAAAACCGTGGTTTACTCCAGATCTGTTAAAAATGTTAAAGAAGAAAAACAGACTATACAAAAATATGTGTCAAATCCCACTCCGCTCATTTTTGATATTTATAAAAACACAGAAATAATTATACTCACTCATTAAGATCTGCAAAAAGAAAGTATTATTATGATCAAATAAAACAAAGTTCAAATAATATTAAAAATACATGGAAGATAATCAACCAGATACTGCAAAAAGATATAGCCTCAGATACACTGTAAAAAAAAATCTGTCGATTTTACGGAAAAATTCTGGCAACTTTTGTTACCAGAACATTTCCGTAAAAAATACAGTTGCACTGTAAAGTAAATTACTGAAAATCTATGTAAATACATTTACAGTATTTGAAATCACGGCTAAATCACATAAAAAAATCTGTTAAGTCTACCAAACTTTATTGTTAATTTAACATGACCCTCTTGTATTTAAAAACATTTTTTTTCAGTACGTTTTACATCTATTAAATGTATATTTCGCATTAGAAAATGGTAAAAGTTACTGAATATTATCCTACAAAAAATGATTTTGAAGTGTTCAAACCACGGTTTAAATTGGTTATTTTAAATAAATTATTCAGTATAATATACGTAAACTTTAGTGATACTCTACTGCATGTTTGTGTTTTACTAACCAAGAGACAATGTTAAAGCTACATTTTAAACTTGTAAATAAATTAGCATTATATCATTGTAATTTTAACATACCCTGTCCATTGTGCAAATGATAATATACCTAGACATGCATCCTATATTAAATGCATTTTTAAAGAAGACAAAGTAAAATTCCTTTGAACAATTTATTTACCTGCTGATCACTTTAACATTTCTTGGCAGTTGTGGTTGTAGTTGCAAATTGCACATAGTGAGAACCAATGATAGCATGCAAATATTTTATACCAGTAATTATGGCTGGGTGAATTTAAATGGTACCAGTATAGTATAAAAAAAAAGGTACTACTGGTATAATACGTATATTTTAAAAGTATCAAAATCTTGCTAAAGAAAAAAGATTTTTAGATCGTGTCATGACCCCGTTTGGTCCTAAGACGACACTGAAGAAAGCTACTTGGTTATTAAAGCTCAAATAAATGATCGAAAGTAAAAACTATTTTGTCATAAATTAACAATTGTTCTAATCTATGGTACAATTTTAGATAGCACAGGTATTAAAACAAAGTTATTGTTTAAGCACCAGTTAAAACATTTTTAAGGTACCCAGCCCTACCAGTATAAGGTAGACTTTTTTTTCTAAATTCAAAAACAGAACTATGAGTACATTCAAGGTTATAAAATCAACAAAAGGACTGTCTGGCAGATCTTTTAAAATATCTGTGCCAGATTTCAAAACGGATCTTCCACAATCTTATCACGGGACCACATTTTTCAAAAAACAGTGCTGGATAATGGTGCAAAAAGGAGGTGTAACTCAGGAAATGAACAACTTTCTTGATTCCAAATATTCTTAAAACAGATCTACGATATCTTTTGAATGGCTTGGCCTGAAAGCCTGGCAAATTTTTTAACAGTTTGGATAAACAACAGAGATCATACTAAACACATTGTGAATGAAACAAAAGGCAAACTCACAATTCCTTTTCTCTTACAAACGGTCATTAGGTCCACAGAGTTTAAAGAGTTTGTGTTCAGTCCATATTCAGGATTCACGCCACTCGTGATCGGACAGTTCTTGGATCAGGGTGAGGACTCGAGGATTCACAGTGAGGCGCTTGCTTTTCCTCTCCACTTTAGTTCCCCTCTCCGGGTTGATTGAGAAAAAACATCTGGGAGAAAAGACAAAACAGCAACACGATAATTATACATTAATGTTATTTTACATTTAAATGCCTGATATAAATGTATACATTTTTAATGTGTATTCTAATAACGGCAAAGGTTTCTCAAAGCAATACAATGTAGTCATTATTTTTTCACTCAATACTCTGGTGGTGAGCAACAATTGTCTCATTTTGCTATTTGGCTTCATTAGTTCCGCTAATCTGTGGCTGTGAGCACCAGTACTTCACATCCTAGTCATTTCCTGAAGAGATGAGCTTAGACCTGATTGAATAATCATATTTTGTCAAGGTTCCATGATGGACAGTGATTTCTTGGTAGACGACACATACTGCATGTTTAATACTTGATGTAGGATGTAAATACCTCTGCGGAGGAGATATCGGTTTAGAGAGGTCGGAGAGTTTGTCTTGAGGCTAAACCCTCACATGCAATAATATATATTTAAAAAAAATGAAATTAAAACTATCGACAATTGTGTTTTGTCTGATTAGTTCACATTTGCGAAAGTATTTTCAAATGTATTGCATCAAAATTAGCCCTCAGTTCTCAGACAAACTCTTCTACCTTTATAAACACAGACGTCTCCTCCGATGAAGTGTTTAAATCGTACATCAAGAATGTAAGTACTATGTCGTCATCTACCTCTCACTGTCCACCAGGTTATCTTCACAAAATGTTTATTCAAAGGGTTCTAAGCAAATCTCAACCATTCACTGCATTCACGCATACAGGTGAAACCCAGAAAATTAAAATGTTGTTCAAAAGTTCATTAATTTCTGTAATTCAACTTGAAATGTGAAAATATGATATAGACTCATTACATGCAAAGTGACATATGTCAAGCCTTTTTTTGGTTATAATTTTTATGATTATGGCTTACAGTCCATTTAAAAAGATTCACATTTTATTAGAGATTTAATTTGCATGTAATGAGTCCATCATATATTATTCTCACAGTTTAAGTTGAATTGCAGAAATTAATGCACTTTTTAAACATATACTAATTTTCTGAGTTTTACCTGTATACAAGGCAGGATTTTAAGAGTCTTGCACACAGACACCACATTATGAAGGAATGCAGGAGCCAGGGTTCGAACTGTTGACCTTCTCATGAGAGATCCTGCTTTAATACAGGGTTTCTACAGGCAGAGACAGAACAAATTCAATGCTTTCAAATGCCATTTCACTGCCTGAATACTATTTTAATGCCACAAATGCAAAAATCAGTACATATTTAATTTAAGATTTGCGATCATTCATCAACAAAGGCATCAGGGGAATTTTCAATATTAAAAAAGCAAATTGGACACAATGGGAAACTTTAAAGTGGAAAAAGTAGCAAAATTTCAGGCAAAACTGCAGCAGAATGCCTTTTGGAACATGATTTTTGTATTTATTAAATTCTGCTGTAAAAAATAAATACATTAGCTATATCTTTATATATTTCCCAAGAAATTTACATTTAATGCCAGTTTGAATTACTGTTCATGGTTTTAAATGACATTTAAGGCCTTAATTTTAGCGCAGTTCACTTAATGACTTTTACTGCTTTCTAATGCCCCGCGGAAACCCTGCAATATCTGAAAGCAGGTTGTCTAATGATGAGGTCACAGCAACATGATTGTGAGTATCTTCCTGATCACATCGCCCTGTGAGGAAATTTTGGGTTATGTTTGAGTCTTAGCTGCATACTCACCGTTGAAGAAACTCAAGAGTTGAAGCCAGCTCCGCTGGATAGTCGATGTTAAAGCAGTAATAGCTCCCAAAAACCAGGCACAGCACGGAAATGAAGGAGGAGATGTTGGTGTTCACAATTTTCTTATCCAAGGTCAACATGAATCTTCTCGCTGAATAGCAGGACTGTCCTATGAAAAAATTGTATTGACATCATTGGATAGTAGACACACTATACAGTTTCGCAATCAAGGGTATATTCTTTAAAACATTTTTACTTACCACACACAATCACAGTTGGTGTTAGAGGCACCTCCTCCAGCTGGACCTCTTCTGCCAGGCATGTATCTTCCACGTAGCAGAACATTGAATTTTCCTTTTCATCAAAGTAGCAGAGCAAAAGTAAGACCATCTCCTTCACATCTTCAGAGCAGCCACTCTGCTCTCCCCGCTTCATCTGAAGCCTTGTGTACGTTTCAAGAAACTTCCTGCTCTTTTGACACAAACTGTAGTCAGGTAGTTAAGCAGCCTTTTCCCCTTCAGATCCAAATTTCGAGTGAAAGTTTCTTTGAGACCAATTCCAGTGAGTTCCTTGAAGTGGACCGACATGCCCAGTTCATCAAAACAAAACGGCCACTCCTCTCTGAGATATTTGATGCTTTTGCCCTGGTTGACTTCTTTTCGCTGTGTGTAATACGTGGACTTCATCAGCTGTTTGACGTCCTCTGGATTTCCATCAGACTGTTGAAACATTGCCTTAAGCTTTTCCTTTTTTTGCAGCTGGCTCTCTTGGGTTTCTCCAAGGGGCAGGCATTTTACATCCCATTTAATGCATCCATAGGTGTCTTGCATTGCGGCTCTCTTTCTAGAGGGATCTCATCTGTATCAGAGTCATCGGTCTGATGTTTTCGTTTTCTTATTACTGGTGCTGAATGGCGTTTCACATTTTCAACTCTGTTTTGCAATTGTTTCAAAAGAGAATCATAGCCTGTACCAACAATGTCTCCTTCTATTACATCTTGCAGCGAATTAGGGTATTTTGCCACCATTTTTTTTGCAACTTCAGTCGAATATTTTTTGCCTACCCGGGAGCAATTTTTAGTCATCTCTCGTACAACAATGCGGACCATCTCCTTTCTAAGTCGCGGACTTGGTCTCTTTCCTCTCTCCAAGCACTGCACTAGTTCCTCTGGAAATTTTCTCCACGGAATTTCAAAGTTGGCCTCCCACTGCACGGCAGACCCTGGGCTAGTGGAAGAGGTAGATGGTGAACTTCTGGGTGACACTGAGAGCAATGATAAGGATGGAGAAGGTGAGGCCTCGACAGATGATTGAGAACTGTTCTCAGGAGTCTGATCTGCACATGAAAACAATTAATAGTAAATAATTCATCACTAAATAATGAAACACATGAATGGCCTGTCTGCTTTTAATACTTTGAATGGCATTTACTTACATTTCAGTTTCCAAGTGGCAAGGAGCTTTCGGGCTTGTACAGGTCTCAGGGCAGACAGCAAGTCAGACTCTTCTATGAACTGTAGGTCATCATACGACTCCACTCCAATGGACTGCAATTGCTCTTCGAGGATGTCTTTTGTTGCAGCTGGTAGGTCGGGTAGGACTTCCATTATGGAGTCCTTTATAAAGGTTTGCTCCGAGTCACTCATTTTTGCAGTAAAGTGAACTTTACACCTTGAATCAGAAAAACAACAAAACGTTTTTACATGTACAATTCACTGCATGGATAAATAAGCAAGTTCACACCCAAAGTGCTTAGAGCGATACATTTTCATAAGTTGTACTTTGTGTGCAAGGTTTGAGAACCACTGATTGAAATTCACTTGGACTTCTATATTTCCACAATACTATGTTTAAGTGGAATGATTTGGTGCCCATTAAGAATGTATGATATCAAAGGATAGAAGTCTGCCAGGTCATTAATGTTAACACACTGTAACCCAAGACTGTCTTGAGTCACAGAATATAAATGGTAGTCTGAGTGAAAATGGCCTTTGTGGATATTCATCAAGAAATAGACGGTGTCGTTGTGTATCAGGATCAGGAGAAGTTTACCAAACTCCATGTTCTCATCATTTCTGCACACAAGAAACTGTCCGGTTTTATAAGTAGTGCCCTTGTACTGTATTTCTGTGGAAACAGTGGTATTCCTTTCTGAAAAGTTAAACTTCTTTACTGCATCTTTAATCGTGTCTGAGTAAAGGCTGCAATAAAACACACAGCTGTCTTTCACTTGCAGTATTTGACTGCATCCTTGTCCAGCAAGAAGGTATGCCTGATACATCTGATGACGTTCCGATAATGTCTGACAAATGTTTTTGAAGTTTTTGAAGTGTCTTGCACATCTTTTAAAATAGCTGTGTTTGCTTTCAAAGCGGATCGTCCACAATCGAATCAATGGACCAAATCTCAAAAACAGTGCTGGATAATGGCGCAGAAAGTGGTGTTTAGGTTTGAGTTGAACCTCAGGAAACAACAACTTTCGTGATTCCAGATATTCTTGGATCAAAATATCAAGGTATGCAATCTGGGACACAGAGATCTTTTGAGCACAAGTCAGATCCACAATATTTTTTAGTTGGAGAGCCAGTTGCCAAATTTCATCTGCTGGATTTTGCACTTTGTCACCAACTAGTACAGGTAACAACCTCAATAAATTCCAATTTTGAATGGCTTGGCCCGAAAGCCTTGCTGCTTCAGAGCTGACAGCACATGGCTTTGTGAGTGCTTCAGATCCTTTGTACTTGAACTGTTTGATGCGCCTATTTAACTGTGTGTAAGTGAACCATTTCTTCTTTTAACCATGTCCTTTAGGTACAAAGCGAGATCATAGGACAAGACCCCCTCAAACAGGTCATGTCCCAAACAAGGTGGCAAACCAGGCTGGGCAACATGAAAACTTTCAAGCACATTAAAGACAGAGTTTACCTTTATACCTCTGATGTCTTGAGTGTTTTCGGTCTGAAGCTCAGTAACTGCGGTTTCATACGTCTCCGGGGTACGCAATGGACCACAGGCAGTTGGATCAGCCTCAAACTCACTTCTTTTGATTTCACAGTACCTGCAAAAATATTTAGAGCGGCTGAAGTTCTCAGTGTACCCACCAATACCGTGAGAGCCCAAGTTATCCCCAGCAATGCAGTATAGAGCCCCCTTCAGTGTTTGCCCATCAACTGTAATTCCTTCTCTTTCCAAGGATTTCAAATCTTTCATCAACTCTGAGAACACTTTGGCTGTGCCAAACCGTTTAAGATCATTCTCAACACACAACATAACAAGAAACATGTGATCAGTATTTGAACGCACATGAATAGGCAAATTTGCAACTGACAAATAGACTGCAAGAACTTTGTGTGTCTTTTTAGCAGAACCCAAGGGATTCACTACTTCAAATGCATCTTGGAACAAAACTAATTTGAGGCATTGAGGATTATCAGTGAAAAACTTGTTCCGTTTGAAATTTTGCCCATCACATATATCCATAAGCACCTCTTTGTTTTTCTCGCCTGACTCTGGTGACTCTGAATTCTTCCACAAATCCGACAGTAAAAGACTCTTCAATGTTTCCACCACTGGTATGTAGTAGGCACATTTTTGTTTCAGGTTTTCATCCATTCCCAATATTACTTTTTGGGCTCAGTGTACTTAAACATTTTTGTGAAAGTCTGGCCTCTGGAGTATGTTGTTCTTAGAGGCCCTTTATGGCATGCAGAGAACAGATCAGATTCTTTTATGCAGTCACTGATTTTTGTAATAGCTTCATCTGTAAGTTGCATGTCATTTTTTAATAAGTAATTTACTTTAGTCATTGTGTAGTTCAGTCCTAACTCGTGCACATTTTGCACCTCCTCAACAATAGTCTGTACAGTGGTGGCAGGAACAAGAAGTTGCCCTTGCAGTTTTAGGTAAAATAGACACATGTTTCTGAGATAAGACTCACTCTCAGTCTCAGGTATATCAGTGGTTGCACAAGCTGTTGGCATAGGTTCACTTGTGCTTGCTGAAACATCTAATGTACTCTCAATGAGACTGGAGGACTGAAAGCTTACGTCCCTATACATGTCATGAATGCTGTCAGTTGAGCATGCTTTGTGCTTCCGGGACATGTGAGACTTAAATGATGTATCTTTGATATACATGCGCGTACAACCACGTACTGGGCATGACACAGCTCTGCCTTCGCTAATATGTTCGATTAAATGAGACACAAGTTCTTTTACTGTGTGAAAATGGCGCGCACATAATGCAACTGCACATTTTAAATTTGAAACTACGGCCGAAGCAGCATGTGGTGCAGCTGTATTGTGCAAACGATAAAAATGTCCCTTAAAAGCCGAATAGGTAGTAAATGTTCGACCACATTTATCACCAGAACATTTGAAAATACAACGAGGCTCGTTTTTATGCACTCTACAGTGTAGTACATAAGCCTTTAATGTGCTTAATGTCTTATTACAAAAGCCACATGTAATCATTTCTAATGATGTGCATTGTATTTTTCTGCCCAGTAAGAAATAACGAGTTCGCCTAAACTCTTTAGAACTGATCTAGACTAGCTTAAAACATGTAAAACATTATCTGTCAAGCAAGCTTACTGTGTAACGTGAAACTCCAGATTCTCCAATTATTTAGTCGTAGTTTGAAGCCACACACGCTGCTCTACGTCGAAAATTGACCCGAGGAATCCAAAAATGCTTTTCTCTATCGCTGCTGTTGCTCCGTCTGGCGCCGGCTCGTTAGTGACGTCAGACACTGCCGTGAACCAGAGATCGCGCTCTCACGCCAATTATCCAATCAGCGACGAGCTTCAGCTGCCGCTGCACGCACTGCGCAGACTCACACACTTTGAAATTCAAATAACAGGTGGACAGCACAATGTACAAACATTATCTATAACACTAATGGTTAGACTAGTTTTAGTTATGTAAGAAAAAACATAGGCCTATTTACATAAAACAGAGAGAAATAGTAGTCGAAGTAGTAGTTGTAAATAGTAGAACATTTCATAATCTTATCAAGTGAAGAGCAGAGATCTAAATCCATTCTATAGCCTTTGAAACCAAAATAAATTATGTTTTTAAGATTTAAGATTGACAGTAGCCTACTACAGTATTTAAACCTCTAGTTTTAGGTGCTTCACAACTACTTAGTCCAACAGTATTATCATAAAGACAATCAAACATTGTATCAAACTTAATTTTCAGTCCTTTATCAATTATTAGAAAGCACATACATTTTCAATTCAAAAGATTTATTGTCAGGTCTCATCAGAATGAAAATTATTGGTGTGGGGCGGGGGTTGAAGCGCAGGAAAGGGAGGGATTTTGGTAAGTGACTTACAGATACACTCTGTATTTTCAAAAATAAACTGAAAAAAATGATAGATTTTACAATATTTATATGTAACTTTAACTAAATTATTCTTATATGAGTCATACAGTTTTTTCCTGTTTTTATTATTGTAAGTTGTTGTTTTTACGACTAAATTTGATCATAATCACATATTATTGTTGTAATTTTAACACAAATCTTTTGTTTCACAGATTACAACATTTTTGTTGTGATTTTAACATCAAATTATTGTTTTCATGCTTACATTATTATTCTGTTGCGATTTTACAATATTTTTCAGTTAATTTTACAGTCTTTTTTTACAGTGTACGAATACACCATCTGTTATTGCAGATGGTGTACATACAGTTGATAATCCTTTAGATATAGCTCAAAAATTCAATGATTTTTTTGTTAATTCTGGTTCCAATTTGGTAAAAAACATACCATGCTGTAATGAAGATCCATTGGAATATATTCAAAACTTCTACCCACATATTTTAACCTTTCAGCCTCCCAATATCAAAGAAATAGGTGAAATAATTGATCAATTAAAATCATCTGCCCCTGGGCATGATGGCATATCTGCCTGGCTTATAAAACAAATTAAACAATTTATCCTGATGCCTTTAGCACATATCATCTCATTGTCTTTAAAAACAGGAGTTGTTCCAGCAGATCTAAAGGTAGCTAAGGTGATCCCCTTATACAAAGCTGATGACAGACAGTGTCTAAATAACTATAGACCTATATCTATTTTGCCATGTTTTTCTAAAATATTGGAAAAGGTTATACACAGTAGAATTCTTACCCATTTAGATAACCATTCTATTTTTTACAGGCATCAATATGGTTTTCGAAAAAATCACAGCACTTACATGGCATTAGTTCATTTGGTAGATAGTGTCACCTGCGCATTAGATAACAGCAACTACACTTGTAGTATTTTCCTGGACTTATCAAAAGCTTTTGATACAGTCAATCATAGCATTCTAATTTCAAAATTGCACAAATATGGTTTCCATAACACTGCTTTAAAGTGGTTGCAGGATTACCTTAATAATAGGTCTCAGTTTGTGTGTATTAATGGTTGCAATTCAGATAGGGCAAGTATACATTGTGGAGTCCCCCAGGGATCCATTTTAGGGCCATTATTATTTTTAATTTATATTAATGATCTAAGTGAAGTATCTCAAGAACTTAATCCAATAATGTTTGCAGATGATACCACTCTAGTTATATCTCATTCAGATTTCAATACACTCATAAAAAAAGCCAACATTGGTTTATCTGCTTATGACAAATGGTTTAAGTTGAACAAATTATCTCTGAATATCAAAAAATCTAATTATATTATTTTTTGTGGTAAAAAATCAATCCCTATCGATACCAGTAGGTCCAAACTTTCAATTGCTTCTGTTGAATTAAATAAAGTCTCATCCACCAAATTTTTGGGTGTCATTATAGATGAGAATTTGAGTTGGAAAGCGCATGTTGACTGGGTAACTAAAAAAGTGAACAAATCACTGGGTATCATAAGAAAAGTAAGTCATCAGGTTAACTCTAAGTGTTTGCTCACTCTATATTATAGTCTAATCTATCCATATTTGTCATATTGTAATGTAGTGTGGGGGAGCACTTTTACATCTACCCTAAAGAAAATTTTACTTCTGCAAAAGCGTTTTGTTAGGATTGCAACATATTCTACGCAGCGAACACCATCTGCAAATTTATTTGTCAAACTTAATATTCTTAATATTTATAGTTTAAATGTTTATCAAATTTGTATATTTATGTACAGAATTCAGTTTAATCAAACAGTCATACCAGAGCACTTTAGGTCTTACTTTAAAGCCAACACTGAGGTCCATCATTACAACACACGTCAAAGTAAAGATTTCCATTTGCCAAAAGCAGTTACATCAAGAGCACAGTTTTGTTTGAGATACAGAGGCTGTGAGTTGTGGAGTAAATTTTCCCATCTTGCAAAAGGCACATCATTAATGTCCTTTAAAAATATATTAAAAGTTTCCTTGATTGAATGTAAGTGATTTGTGAATTATTTTAGTGTTTGTGGTATTTTATCATAACTAACGTATTTTTGTTGTTTTTAAAAATGTTGTTTTAAAAAAAAAAAAAAATGTATACTTAATTTTGTTTCTATTGATAGGTGGAGGTGTAATTATAAGCCCATTTGGGTTTTCTGCCTCTTCCTGCACTTTATTATTATATCTTAATGTTATAATGGATTGTTTGCTATTATGTGCAAAACTAATAAATAAATAAATAAATAAAATAAATTAGTACTGCTTTAAATGTGGGTTACAATTACACTGGAAGGACCGATACAACCAAAAGCTAAGTGTTGTTGTTGTTGTTCTTCATGGTTTTCCATTTAGCTTAATCTGTATTGTCCTTTTCTCCAGTAAGTTAAATAAATAACGTAAGTACTTCCACGATGTGAAGCGCTCGCTGAAACTGAATGTAAAGTTTTGTAGGACACAGTCTGCACACGAGCACTGCAGCCGCGGATCTTTTCTTGTAATATACAGGATATTTGCCCTTGATCATCTTCTCTTAGTTAAAATCACTTAAAAATGCTAATCTGACTTTGCTCTGATTTGGATTAGGCTTGGACTGTATCTCCAATGGAACAGGAAAGGAAAGCTGATGAACTGGCGGTCATGTCTCAGAGGCCTCAGTGTGTCCATCTGTCCGGTCTCTGGACTCTAGACCTGGCCCGGACCCCAGTCTCAGTCGTCCCTTTGGACCAGGACTGCTCTTACTCAGACTCACTTCAGGGACTGAGACGACGCTCAGTCCAGACTTTATTTATTTACTTTCATGGGAGCTGTTCACTTTAATAATCACTCTTCACAAAGACTTACATCTCTTAAATCAAGTATAAAGGTTTGGCGTTTTGATTCAGTTTACTAATAGGTAGTTGGGTAGGTATAAGTAGGAGTCAGGCTCATCACCTGGCTGGAAGGGTCACCTATTGTGCATGTTTTTGGTTGACGGGGAAACGGGACACAGAGAGAGAATCATGCAAACTCAACACAAAGAGACGCCCACACAGTCCCGGTAAGTAGTAGGAGGTTTTATAAGTTAGTTTGGTAGTTAGTTAGGTGTGTTGTCAGTCAGTTACCGGGTCACTCTTGTAAGAGATTTTCCCTGGTTAAAGGGATATTTTTTTCTTAAATTCATGCAGTTCTTATATTTGAAGAGTCTAGTGGCGCTAGGCTAATGCTAGGCTAAAGCATTTCTATGGTATCAGTTAGCCTGCATTAAAAACAGTCTGACCCACTCCACAGTGCACCTGAGGTAAATCACTTATAACACCAGACTAACCATATAAATGTCTGTGTTAATAGAATAATGTTTGAAATATAACTGACCTTGTATCACATGAATTACCGGATTTTGAGGGACTATTTTCTCGCAGATCACTCCGCCGCTGCGTTAGCTTACAGCCACGAAGCTGATGCTGCTCAAATATAAGTTATTTTAAATGATTCTATTAACACAGACATTTATATGGTTAGTCTGGTGTTATAAGTGATTTACCTCAGGTGCACTGTGGAGTGGGTCAGACTGTTTTTAATGCAGGCTAACTGATACCATAGAAATGCTTTAGCCTTGCCCTAGCCTAGCACCACTAGACTCTTCAAATATAAGAACTGCATGAATTTAAGAAAAAAATATCTCCAGACATCAACAACACTCCGGATAACTAGGAAATGAGGCCCAATGTCAAAAATCCTGAAATATCACTTTAACCTCTTAACCCCCACCTTAACCGAGCACATTTTCTCCAGTTCAGCTTTACCCAAATCGAAACGCCTCATTTGAAAACTAAGACCTACAAAACTTTAACAAACTAATCTTTTTCCTCACATTGTTGCCGTGTTGTTGTCACTTTTTTGTCGCTATTTTGACCCTTTTTTCAAGAAGCTTTTAGATTTGGGTAAAGCCAAACTGGAGAAAATGTGCTCGGTTAAGACGGGGTTAAGAGGTTAAAGGGATATTTCAGGATTTTTTTCTATCAACCTATAACTAATAAGTTAGTTATAGGTTGATAGTTTGGTAGCAGTGTTAATTTTAACAACGCATTTGACTTTACGTTTGTGTTTGTTTTTAATTTAATTTTAATTTGTCATGTTTTTGTTGATTGTACTTTATCCGACTAAATAAACATTGTTACTGTATACGTTAAAGGCTTTAGTCTGATCTCCTGGTTCTGACCTTTCTCCTGTATCTGTGACGCTTATTCCCTTGAGCGTGTTTTGTTGCAGAGCCGAGTGGAGTCCGGCTGTTCCCTGATTGCTCCGAATCATTACATGTTTAATAATGACTTCATAATTGTCATAATTATTCCCTGATGTTAATGATCCACTCAGACCACATCCCATAATCCCTCCTTAACAAACTGGAGGTTTCTCTAACTTAAAGGGATATTTCAGGATTTTTGACATAGGGCCTCATTTCCTAGTTATCCAGAGTGTTGTTGATGTCTGGAGATATTTTTTTCTTAAATTCATGCAGTTCTTATATTTGAAGAGTCTAGTGGCGCTAGGCTAGGGCAAGGCTAACACATTTCTATGGTATCAGTTAGCCTGCATTAAAAACAGTCTGACCCACTCCACAGTGCACCTGAGGTAAATCACTTATAACACCAGACTAACCATATAAATGTCTGTGTTAATAGAATCATTTAAAATAACTTATATTTGAGCAGCATCAGCTTCGTGGCTGTAAGCTAATGCAGCGGCGGAGTGATCTGCGAGAAAATAGTCCCTCAAAATGCGGTAATTCATGTGATACAAGGTCAGTTATATTTCAAACATTATTCTATTAACACAGACATTTATATGGTTAGTCTGGTGTTATAAGTGATTTACCTCAGGTGCACTGTGGAGTGGGTCAGACTGTTTTTAATGCAGGCTAACTGATACCATAGAAATGTGTTAGCCTTGCCCTAGCCTAGCGCCACTAGACTCTTCAAATATAAGAACTGCATGAATTTAAGAAAAAAATATCTCCAGACATCAACAACACTCTGGATAACTAGGAAATGAGGCCCAATGTCAAAAATCCTGAAATATCCCTTTAAGTTCACGTCAGATAAATGAACAGGAACAGGGCAGGCGTGTTTTGTGGGTGATGGAACAGGCCCAGGTATGTGGATGCTTCGCTCAGGTGTGAAAGTGTAAATAGTTTTGTGTTTGTTTTTTTGGAGGAGTGACACATCTGTCCTGATGTTGTGGACAGAGTGAGGCCCCGGGGCCAAACAGGTGCAGTGGGTCTGAGGCAGAGACGACACCGAGCTCTGATCTCTTTAAAAACACAACTGTGGCCACATGTCCGTCTTCATTCAGGTCAGGAGGACGAAACACGGAAACGCATTTAAGGCGACGTGTAAACAAGCAGCAACCTCCCTCTCTCTTGGTACACCGGATTTATTTCATTTTTCTGTGAACTGCATTTGTGGTTTCTGTTCTTCACTGTTTTACTGGATGCTTCTGTCAGTCTTTGCCGTGTTTTTGTGGAGGTTTGGTGGATTACTTTACTGCAGAGAGTCCATATTGATGAGGAACACAGTTTTTTTTTAAAGTAAACAAACAGCAGCTTATATGTTTGTTAAAGTGCATCTGACACATTAGACACAATTTTTGCTAAAACACAGTTAACACGATTATATTTCAGATTTTGCTAAAGATTATTCCCAGTTTTCTTTAGTTTGACCATTTTTGTGATGTTTATGTTTTCACTTCCTTATTGGACACCGACAGGAAGTGACATCGAAGAAGGTAAACAATTTTAAACTGTTGCCGTGCAACCATGTTAAGTCAATGAGAAATGAATGAGTCAAACTGCTATGGAATGTTTCCTTCTTTTATGTCACTTCCTGTCAGCAGCTTAAAAATTCAAATAAAAATAACTTTTCTGCCCAACATTTCTTCATTAAAATTGCTGCTTCACTGAAAAATATGATAATTATGCAACTGATGTAATCATTTCATTTTTCATTTATTTATTTATTCATCCATGTTCATGTTTTTCTTTACAAGGTCATACATTAATATGAACAGTACATGGTGAAAAGGAGCATGATGAAGACATTGTCTTATTGTCCATGCCCCTTTGTAATAATTACAACAACAACAAAAAATCGATGACCAAATCGGCGGGTGATCCGTTCAACAAATTTGTGACACTCATGTATTAAAAATCAATCATTGTAACAATTTTCAACATACAAGTTATGTTTTTTTATATTTCTCCATCTGCATCTCCTTAAACATATTTTTAAATGTATCTATTGTTTGAGAACATTTTAATGTGTCCTTTAATGCATTCCATAATCTTACCCCAGCAACCAAAAAACCCTCTGTCTTAATGAGATTCAGGAGAAAGGTACAAAAGTTTCCCCTTCGCCTTGTGTCGTCTGTGATCAAGGTCAATTTCTTGTAAATATGTTCTGGTACCAACTTGTGCTTAATTTTCCACATGGTCTGTAACATTTTTAAATTGGCAAGATCTTTAAATTTGAATAGTTTCAGCTTCACAAAAAGGTGAAACTATGTATGTTCTCTAGAGCCTTTATGACTTATAATTCTCACAGCCTTTTTTGTAGCAAAAACATTCGATCTATTACACTTTTGCGTTTCCCCAGACCTCCATACAATATGTAAAGTAAAGGACAATTAATGAAGAATATAAAAGAAATAAAGAAGCCTAATCAAGAACATATTTTACTTTATGCAAAATACCTATACATTTACTCACTTTTGTTCGAATATACTCAATGTGTGGCTTCCAGCTGAATTTATTATCCAACATAACTCCCAAAAATGTAATCTTGGTAACTCTTTCAATCCTTGAATTGTCAATAGTGATGTTAACATTCCCCTCAATTTTCCTTGTCCCAAAAATCATATATTTGTTTTTTTCCCAATTTAATAATAATTTGTTTTGGTCGAACCATTTTTTTTTAATTTGCCATTTCAGTGCTTACACAAGATAATAATGTAATCCATCTAAATAAGTCATATTTTCAAGAGCATTAAAATCTGTCATATGAACTTTAAGTGTGACGTCACGACGGTCCTAGCAGACGGGCAAATATGTGAGTAAAAAACTCTTAAAAACAACCATCAATATTTCTGAAACTCAACAGAGAGTTACTGAAGCTACTTATTTCTCAGACTCATTAGCCAAAAATGCCGCACCTGCTGCTAAAAAAGTCATATTTACTAAAGTCGCTACTTCCGGGTTTAGCGTAGCTGCTGCGCCGTTAGCATTTTTCTCTGCTAACCCTGATGTAGCGATTTGGTAAATATGACTTTTATAGCAGTAGGTTCAGCATGTTTGGCTAATGGGCCTGATAAATAAGTATGTTCAGTAACTCTCTGTTGAGTTTCAGAAATATTGATTGTGGTATTAAAGAGTTTTTTGTAGTTTCTCGCACATCTGCGGACCCGGAAGTAGAGCTTTAGCCATTTTCTAGCGAAATATAAACTTATTTATCACGTCTAAATCGGGCCCATATGGATATTTTTTCACAGCAGATTGTTCAGTAGAAGTGGAAAAACGGCAGTCGTAGCTAGCGTTAGCTACCGTTAGCATTAGCATTCTCCGTTATTTATGTATAGAGTTCGGGAAATTCCACAGTTACCATGGAGATCGGCCATCTTTGCAGCTGTTAGCATACATTTCCATTCACTAACATTAGCTAAAAACAGTATAAACAGTGGAGAAAAAAGCCGTGGAACAACTCTGTTAGCTGCTGAGTCACTGCTGGTAAAAACATCTAACTCACTGTGGTGTCCAAGTGTTTTAATGGGAACAATAACTCCAGTATTTTAACTTTTAAAATCTCCATTAGTTTATAATTGCTGCTAATCCCATAATGCTTAGCGACATGACATCACATTCCTGAACTCTATTTATGGGCTGTTGAACCACTTTGCTCCTCCCCATGTCTTTGTATCTTTATTTAGTAGAAAACTATATTCATAATTCAGCATTTGTTAAAGTAGTTTTTAAATAATCAGAGAAAGTTTAGATTTTTCTCTAAATTGTTTTCCCCCTTAACTGTTTTCAAACATGACCATATATGGGCGATTCCAGAGACGCCGTCTGTATCTGTGAGCTAAAGACATTTGAGACACGTTTGTTCTTCTGAAACACTGAAGAGGAACCAAGAGCCTCCACACCTGCAGCACAGAGGAGGCGTCACAGGAGGAGCTACAGGAAACAAGGAAGGGACAAACGAGGAGGTATCCGGGCGAGACTCACAGCTAAGCCACACATGCCCACTATTGTTCTGGCTACTGGACGTTCACTGGAGAATAAAACAGATCACTTACAAGTTTGGAACGAGCTGAACACTAACATTAAAACCGCAACATCTCTGGCCATTTTTAAATGGCCAGAGATGCAACTCTAAGCTGCAGATGCAACTCTAAGCTAGTAAAAGTAAGGTAAGACCATTTTAAATTAGAGTAGGTAAGGTTAGTTGGTAAGTAATAGAATAGGTATCTAAGATCATATGTATCCCAGGTCACTAATGTATGTTTGTGTTTTTAATATTGTTTATTGTCTTGGGCCCCATATATAAGCTAAATGTTTCTTCAAGGGTGTCCCGTTTATGAATATGCACGATCATCTATGAATGAATGTTAAAGGGATATTTCAGGATTTTTGACATTGGGCCTGATTTCCTAGTTATCCAGAGTGTTGTTGATGTCTGGAGATATGTTTTTCTTAAATTCATGCAGTTCTTATATTTGAAGAGTCTAGTGGCGCTAGGCTAGGGCAAGGCTAAAGCATTTCTATGGTATCAGTTAGCCTGCATTAAAAACAGTCTGACCCACTCCACAGTGCACCTGAGGTAAATCACTTATAACACCAGACTAACCATATAAATGTCTGTGTTAATAGAATCATTTAAAATAACTTATATTTCAGCAGCATCAGCTTCGTGGCTGTAAGCTAACGCAGCGGCGGAGTGATCTGCGAGAAAATAGTCCCTCAAAATGCAGTAATTCATGTGATACAAGGTCAGTTATATTTCAAACATTATTCTATTAACACAGACATTTATATGGTTAGTCTGGTGTTATAAGTGATTTACCTCAGGTGCACTGTGGAGTGGGTCACACTGTTTTTAATGCAGGCTAACTGATACCATAGAAATGCTTTAGCCTTGCCCTAGCCTAGCGCCACTAGACTCTTCAAATATAAGAACTGCATGAATTTAAGAAAAAAAATATCTCCAGACATCAACAACACTCTGGATAACTAGGAAATGAGGCCCAATGTCAAAAATCCTGAAATATCACTTTAAAATACTTTTACCGTATATTTGTAATACAAACTGAAACCGGTTTTCTCTAAATGAGGTTTTTGTTCCACCTCATAGTCGCTCCTACAGACTCCACACTTCAATCTTAACAAGACTTTTTCAGAGGGATTTTTAAATATCTAATTCAGCCTGATTTATTCAGCTTTGAACCAAAAAAAAAAACAAGGCAGAATTTGAGTGTTTTTTCACTTATGATTAACTTATTCAAAAACTAAACAAGATCCAAAATCCCCTCAGCCTAAAATCGTTGTTACTAATATGTCACAAAATATAACCATACATTTAAATCTGAAAATATCAGCAAGTTTGTCCATTCTTATGCACAAAATGCCTTATTTTTATATGAAAACATAACATTACAGAAAGCAATACATTTTATTCTATTTATTCAGTTTATTCAGCCTTCAGTTTTAGTGGAACTGTGTTGAAATAGTGAAAAGTCGGCGCAATATTCCACAAACTTATCGAGTGCTGATGATTCTCTGCTCGGCGTCTGTGGGAGACATTTGCAGAAGCGTCTCAGACCTAACCTCGGCTAATTCTCCAAATACAGTGATCCGGGTTCGTGCCGCGGCCCTAACCCTCTCCTCATCACCGCCGTAATGATCTCGACTCCCGCCCCGCCACTAGCTCCCGTGTTAGCGTAGCCGTTAGCAGGCAGCCGTTAGCGGGTGCCGTTAGCGTACCATCTGTCGTCGCCGCGGCTGGCGCTCATTACGCCGTCTCCTTTTGGCTAATGCGGCTAATATGGCGTCTAATGGAGAGATAAACAGGGCTGTGAGGGGGCTGAGCGAGCCAACGAGAGGGGGGGGGGGGGAGAGGAGGGAGAGAGAGAGAGAGAGAGGGGGAGGGAGAGAGAGGTGAGAAGACGAGCACAAACTGAAAAAACCCGGCGCTCACACCAGCAAACGCTCTTTTTATGGCGACGCCGCGGCTGAAACAGGAAACACTGAAGAGAGAAATAATGAGAAATGTAAAAAACATCATAAATCATAAATGTAGAGGCAAAGTGATGAATATCAGTCTCAACCAGACCCCGTTGTGAATGTTTTAACTATTGTCATTTTCCATGTTCACCCAATAATGTGTAAATAATAATAATATAATGAAAAGAATGGTTCGATTTCAGCAGAGTCTACATGTGGTCTCTGAGAGGTCTACATGTGGTCTCTGAGAGGTCTACACGTGGTCTCTGAGAGGTCTACACGTGGTCTATGAGAGGTCTACATGTGGTCTCTGAGAGGTCTACACGTGGTCTCTGAGAGGTCTACACGTGGTCTCTGAGAGGTCTACATGTGGTCTCTGAAAGGTCTACATGTGGTCTATGAGAGGTCTACATGTGGTCTCTGAAAGGTCTACACGTGGTCTCTGAAAGGTCTACACATGGTCTCTGAGAGGTCTACACGTGGTCTATGAGAGGTCTACACATGGTCTCTGAGAGGTCTACACGTGGTCTATGAGAGGTCTACACGTGGTCTCTGAGAGGTCTACATGTGGTCTCTGAAAGGTCTACACATGGTCTCTGAGAGGTCTACACATGGTCTCTGAGAGGTCTACACATGGTCTCTGAGAGGTCTACACGTGGTCTATGAGAGGTCTACACGTGGTCTCTGAGAGGTCTACATGTGGTCTCTGAAAGGTCTACACATGGTCTCTGAGAGGTCTACACGTGGTCTATGAGAGGTCTACATGTGGTCTCTGAAAGGTCTACATGTGGTCTCTGAAAGGTCTACACGTGGTCTCAGAGGTCTACATGTGGTCTATGAGAGGTCTACACGTGGTCTCTGAGAGGTCTACATGTGGTCTCTGAAAGGTCTACACGTGGTCTATGAGAGGTCTACATGTGGTCTCTGAGAGGTCTACACGTGGTCTATGAGAGGTCTACACATGGTCTCTGAGAGGTCTACACGTGGTCTCAGAGGTCTACATGTGGTCTATGAAAGGTCTACATGTGGTCTCAGAGGTCTACACGTGGTCTCTGAGTAAGTGTTTGATCTACACGTGGTCTATGAGAGGTCTACACGTGGTCTCTGAGAGGTCTACACGTGGTCTCTGAGAGGTCTACACGTGGTCTCTGAGAGGTCTACACGTGGTCTCTGAGAGGTCTACACGTGGTCTCTGAGAGGTCTACACGTGGTCTCTGAGAGGTCTACACGTGGTCTCTGAGAGGTCTACACGTGGTCTCTGAGAGGTCTACACGTGGTCTCTGAGAGGTCTACACGTGGTCTCTGAGAGGTCTACACGTGGTCTCTGAGAGGTCTACACGTGGTCTCTGAGAGGTCTACACGTGGTCTATGAGAGGTCTACATGTGGTCTATGAAGGTCTACACGTGGTCTTGAGAGGTCTACACGTGGTCTTGAGAGGTCTACACGTGGTCTCTGAGAGGTCTACACGTGGTCTCTGAGAGGTCTACACGTGGTCTCTGAGAGGTCTACACGTGGTCTCTGAGAGGTCTACACGTGGTCTTGAGAGGTCTACAGTGGTCTATGAGAGGTCTACATGTGGTCTATGAAGGTCTACACGTGGTCTCTGAGAGGTCTACACGTGGTCTCTGAGGTCACGTGGAGAGGTCTACACGTGGTCTCTGAGAGGTCTACACGTGGTCTCTGAGAGGTCTACACGTGGTCTCTGAGAGGTCTACACGTGGTCTTGAGAGGTCTACAGTGGTCTATGAGAGGTCTACATGTGGTCTTGAGAGGTCTACATGTGGTCTCTGAAAGGTCTACACATGGTCTCTGAGAGGTCTACATGTGGTCTCTGAGAGGTCTACACGTGGTCTTGAGAGGTCTACAGTGGTCTCTGAGAGGTCTACACGTGGTCTCTGAGAGGTCTACACGTGGTCTCTGAGAGGTCTACACATGGTCTCTGAGAGGTCTACACGTGGTCTCTGAGAGGTCTACACGTGGTCTCTGAGAGGTCTACATGTGTTTCTAATGGACGTTTTGCTGTGAGCCATATTGAGTACATGAAATGCACTGTACAAATTTGCCTTGACTTATCTCCAGGGGACGTCTCAGAGACATCCCAGTGATCAGGAGCATCGAGTCTCCAACTAGTCTCCAGGTCAGTGAGATAAAGCCTGAGGAATGAGTCGATGAAATTACTTAAATAACGTGATTAAATAGAACGGTCCCTCACCTCGAGCTGTGAAGTGCTGACGGGTGGAGTGTGATCCCCCTCTCGTGCACACCTCCTCACGTGCACGCCCATGCTCACGTGCACGCCCATGCTCACGTGCACGCTCGCTCATTCACACCCCTGTCAGCCGTGCACCTGCAGAGCTCTCTTTGGTCTTTAGAGTCTGGATCTGAGCCGGAACAGCCCCAGGGACATTCTTCGCCTCTGAGCAAACACAAACAGCACTTTCAACTAAACCGGGACTAAACCGGGACTAAACCAGGACTAAACCGGGACTGAACCGGGACTGAACCAGGACTAAACTGGGACTAAACTGGGACTGAACCAGGACTAAACTGGGACTAAACCAAAGCTGAACTAGGGCTAACTTTAACCTTAACCCTAAACATTTGTAAATCTTAAACATTTTAACTTAATAAAGTGAGAGAGCTCCATGTGAGAGTCGTCCAATGGGAAACGAGGTGTAAATCTGACTCATGTGAATGATTCTCCTTTTAGTCTTTATGAGACACAAACAAGTCAACGGCAGCTGTTTAGTTTATTACAAAGTGAACAGAGCAATTTCATAAAACACATGAACCAACAGAGTTAATCTGCCAGAAGGCTATTTTTTATCTGTCGTCCCCAAAAAAACATTCAAATACAAAGATGAAATACAAGTCAGTCCACTACAGTGTCCACTACAGTGTCACTACAGTGTCCACTACAGTGTCACTACAGTGTCCACTACAGTGTCACTACAGTGTCACTACAGTGTCCACATTACAGCACCACAGGCTGGTCTTTGGGTATTTGCAGATGTAGATAGGACGTACTTTGTCAAAATTGGCAACTGTGTCTCAGACAAAATTTCCATGACCTGTGGAGTCCCCCAGGGGTCAATCTTGGGACCCCTCTTATTCAACTTGTACATGCTTCCATTGGGTCGGCTAATTAACAGCAACAATGTGTCGTACCACAACTACGCAGACGACACTCAGATCTACGTGTCTCTGATACAGGTGAACATGAGTCTGTAGATACTCTCTGTCACTGATACAGGTGAACATGGGTCTGTAGATACTCTCTGTCACTGATACAGGTGAACATGGTCTGTAGATACTCTGTCACTGATACAGGTGAACATGGGCCTGTAGATACTCTCTGTCACTGATACAGGTGAACATGGGTCTGTAGATACTCTGTCACTGATACAGGTGAACATGGGCCTGTAGATACTCTCTGTCACTGATACAAGTGAACATGGGTCTGTAGATACTCTCTGTCACTGATACAGGTAAACATGGGTCTGTAGATACTCTCTGTCACTGATACAGGTGAACATGGGCCTGTAGATACTCTCTGTCACTGACGGCAGGTGAACATGGGTCTGTAGATACTCTCTGTCACTGCATCGAACAGATCAGTTTGTTGATGCAAAACAACTTTCTCCAACTAAATTCAGACAAAACTGAGATCATTGTCTTTGGCCCACAGACACAAAGACAAAGTGTTATCAGTCACCTTGAGTCTCTCGCTCTGAAACCAAAAAATCAGGTTAGAAATCTAGGAGTAATCATGGACTCAGACCTGAACTTAAACAGCCACATCAAAGCAATAACATCATCAGCTTTTTACCATCTGAAGAACATTGCTAAGATCAGAGGAATAGTGTCAAAACCAGACTTAGAGAGACTCATCCATGCATTTGTCTCTAGCAGGTTAGACTACTGTAACGGCTGCTCACTGGCCTTTCTAAACCAGCTGTTAGAGCTGCAGAACATCCAGAACGCTGCTGCTCGAGTCCTGACAAAAACCAGGAAATACCACCACATTAGTCCAGTGCTCCGGTCTCTGCACTGGCTTCCTGTCACTCAGAGAATAGAATTTAAAACAGCTCTGCTTGTTACAAGTCTTTTCATGGTTTAGCACCAAAGTCCATCTCTGACATGTTAGAGCCGTATGAACCATCTCGGGCCCTGAGAACTTCAGGGAGGGGTCTCCTGGTGGTTCCCAGAGTCAATAATAAACACGGTGAGGCTGCGTTTCAGTTTCATGCAGCTAAAATCTGGAACAGTCTTCATGAGGATGTGAGACAGGCCTCAACTCTGACAATGTTCAAATCCAGGCTGAAAACAGCTCTTTTTACCCGTGCATATGAAAACTGAAAGTATTTTATCTGCACTCTTGCCTTTTACTGTCATTGATTCACTTTATGTTGATGTTTGATCTGTTTTCTTGTAATTTTTTCTGCAACTGTGAAGCACTTTGAATTGCCTTGTGTATGAATTGTGCTCTACAAATAAACTTGCCTTGCCTTGGCTAGATGTTTTGAATGTTTTAGAGAAGGCCTTGTACGTGGTTATCTGTTTAACCTCCTCAGGTGTTGACTCAGCGGCGCCTCCCACTGACCAGGCTGAGCGACTGAAAGCCCTGACACAGTCTCCTCTGCAGAGCTGATGAGTCACTTTGTATATGAGACTCCGATCTGCAAATCTATAAAGACTGTCCCATTTAAAAGCTTGTACTTTTTAAAACAGGTTTTCTGTCCATGACTTTAAAGGTTTGTTTGTATAAAGTTTCTAAAGTCCCTCCAGGGTTAAATGTGCATTTTTTGTAATTGTTGCTAAAATGACAGTGATGGGACAACAGTTGGTAGAGCGGGTCGTCCCATGATCGAAAGGTCAGTGGTTCGAATCCCGCCTCCTGAAGGTGCACACTGTCGCACACTTCACCCTCCTCACCTCCAGTGTCTGTGTACACTGGTGTATGTATGGGTGACTGGTTTCTTATTGTAAAGCCCTTTGGGCCTGATGAAGGTAGAAAAGCGCTTTATAAGTTGAGACCATTTAAAATGCCTGATTTTCACGAGCCGTTTTTCCAAAAGTTGCCTTTTCTTCTGCTTAAAACAATATATTTTTACATCAAAATAAATGTGTTACATTATACAGCAGTTTAAACCAAACAGACTCTGGGGGATAAGAAAAGACTTAAATAGTTGATCTGTCAGATAAAGCCTATGGCCACATAAAGGGGCGTAGGAGCACACAGCGGAGCTCGCCGTAAAGTCAAACCCAGGCGAGTGAGAGGAGGCGGAGCTTCAGTCTGAATGACTTAAACCCAATGGCCGCTCTGCTTTGTGACCACGACACTAGGGGTCGCCATTGCTGTAGTACCTCCATATAGCCGCTAGTCCCCCATTAGAAAGCATTGGGGGTTTGTTGAGGGGGGAGTTACTGCCCTCTTCAACTGGCCCGCTCTACACCCTGGCTTTTTAATGCACCACACTATGCAGGGTTTACATCACACTTCACAAATAACTCAATTAAACAAATATAATAATAATGATAATTAAACCCAAATTAAATTATATTGTGGATGGTAATGACAACTGGGAATTAGCAAGATCTCAGAGTATAATGTATGAATGAACCTTTATAACATAAAAGTAGCACATTCTTTTGTTCTTTATTTTGCTGTTGTTTTTATTTTGTTCTGGTTCATCATTTATTGTTACTTTGCCCTATGTTCCTTTGTTTATGATTTGTTACCTTGTAAATATTAAATGTAATGTTATTATTTTTATTTTGGGGTGGGCGCTTATAAGCCTTTGGCTTCAGCCCACTCCCTTTGAGCAGGTTAACTGCTCAAACAAATACATAAACTAAACTAAACTAATTGCACTTTAGACACGTTAAAAACAACTTTAAAGTCTGGTTTCTAATTTTCCTAAACTTTCTACAGCTGGATATTCCTCCTGTGATCACGCTGGGTTAGTTACAATTGACCTTTCGCCAAGCCCCGCCCCCTTAGTTACTGTTACTACACCCGACAAACAAATGGTAAAACACGAGCAGCGCTACAGATTGCCATGCGTGTCAGTGACCTTTTTTGGAGCAATACCGCCGTGATATCCTCCAGATCGAGGCAAAAGGGTCACAGTCTGCAGTGGGGGGAAATATTCAAGATATTAAACTATCCAACGAAGGATAAAGGACTATTGGCACTAAAACTACAGACAAGTCTCCAGAAATATCAGAGAAACCTTCTGATCTCTTCCTTAAATGCAACAGCACAGCCTTGTGGACCAGTCGTGCTCTTGCACTGCCCGGTAAGCACCCTCTTACTTTTTAGTATTTCTAAAAATAGAAACATTTCTCCGGTGCGCTAAAGTTAGCTAACGCTAGCTAAACCTACAGGTGCTACAATGATAATCAGCTACAGTCAGTTATCAGGACCGTGAAAAAATACACAGTACTTTTATCATAAAGGGAGACAAACACACGTGAGACTGTAGGCTTGTAAAAGTTCACTGCTGCAGTTAAAGTTACAGCTCCAGTTTGTGTAACGTTATGTGACTGTCAGTAGCTAGATGTTAGCATGCTAAGGTGTTAGCCTAGCGGTTTGTTTATTTTGGAGACATTTAGCTGGGCGTAGGCCGTCCACATTGTTTGATCCATTGTAGGCAGTGCTCAGGTTGTGTTTTCGCTTTGGGAAGGGAAATAACTGGACTCTCCCTGACACACTCTTGTAGTATCTAGTGTCTGATGTACATCCTCCATAGGCAGATCCCTTCACCATTTTACTTCTTCTTCTTTGTCTGGTGGGTTTTTGGTGTTAGCAGTGAAAAAAAGTGCATCTGCTCATTGCTGGTATGTCCCATTGTTTTGCATTGGAGGCCTGCGGCATGACGAACCTGGCTTCATAGTAACGGTTGCTAGGATGCCTGATTGGACAATTACCATTTTGAGGCGTGGTTTTGCGAAAGGTCAATTAAAGAAACCAGGTTGGTTTTTGTTAGAAACATTTTATATACTAATCTCATATACTAATGAGGGTCGGACTGTTAGCATTGGAGCTGTGCGGCTATGACCAGTGAAGATCCCGCCCCTTATGCCCTTATTAGGAACATGCTTCGTCAGAGCTGGGGAGGAGGAGTCTGTAAATCCGCCATGAATTCCCCCTGGAGCGTGGTCATTGTGGTAAACGGGGAGGAGTGAGGAATGACGGTCTGTTAATAATATGTCTATGCTTAAACCCTTAAACCACTTCCTACATGTAAATATAACGAGTAAAATGGATTGAACTGATCAGAAACTCACTTTAGTTGCGCGGACGCTGCGGAGTTACCCAGTTACCTGTTACTGTTTTACTCACACTTTCAAATGAGGCGTTGCACTATAGGCTGTACACACAAACATGACAAAAAAGGCACAAAAAAGCCACGAATATGCAACAAAAACACAGCAAAAATGTGACAAAAACATGACACAAACGCGGCAAACACGCGACAAAAAACGTTTGGATCAGTTCGTGTGTGTATCGGCCATGGAACGCTACACACACATCTGGCTGTAACAATAGGTCTTAGCTTTCAAATAAGGCATTACACTGGCCTATATACATGCCTTTCAGTCATGTGACTTTTGTTGTTATGGCGGCCATTTTGAATACTGAAGTAGAATAATGCAGTACTACAACATGTAACAATATCTCTACTCAGGATGAAAATGAAAGACGACTGATTGACAGTGGTATTTTTATGTCCTCGTAATCATTGCTCAAGAAGATAACAGTTAAAACACGGCCCCAGAGACGTAGGTCTGTGTGAAGAAACCAGTGAGTCAGTGTTTAAGATGTTAGCATGCTACCGGTTAGCATTTAGCTTTAACAGTTCAGCTCTGACCTCTCCAAGAGAAAGCCCTGAACCACAAACATCTAGCCTTGGATACAACATGTGACAGAGGTCAGAGCTGAGCTGTTACTGTAGTATTTCCTCAGTGTTCATACATGTGAGACACACATGTGTTTATCAACGGTTGCTAACCAGTAGCATGCTAACGTGTTGAGCAGCTTAAACACTGACTCAGACTGAGACTCTGTCGACATGACAAACTGTAAAAATCCCAGAGAAAGGTTTTCTGTTTACTCTTTGATGAGTTAATTTAGTCTTCAGAATGAAGCAGATCTTTAGTAAATCCTGCTGTAGCTCCACAGACAGAGCTGCTACGTCTGTGCCACATTAGCTGCTTATATCACATAAACATGTGTTTTAACTGTTATCTTCATGAGCAATGATTACGAGAACATAAAAATACCACTGTCAATCAGTCGTCTTTCATTTTCATCCTGAGTAGAGATATTGTTACATGTTGTAGTACTGCATAATTCTACTTCAGTATTCAAAATGGCAGCCGGAACTATGTGTGATGTCATTGGAAATGCATGTATAGGTTGTACACTGCAGTGGAGAAGCTTTTAGATTAAGGGTAAAACCGACCAGGAGAAAGTGCGCTCGGTTAAAGTGGGGGTTAAGAGGTTAAGGAATAGTTGCCAAGGAAATTGTGGGGTTTTGAAAAAGTTGCCGCACTGTTTTCTAAGAGTTTGCTTGATTTTGCGTCCCCTGGAGGGACTGTAAAGGTCTTTATGCCTTAGACCAATTTGTTAGGCAACAGCTGAAGTGGCTGAAAATCATGGAGTAGAAAAATGTCTGCAGCTTCAGGTTGACATTTCATTTCGGATTTGTCGAAACGGGTTTTGAAGGAAAGCTGTGAATCACTCACTAACCAAAGATATTGATTTACAGTTTGTCATTTTTCTCCAGAAACAAGTATGTCGGGATTAGGTGAAGCGCTGTTGGTTTTAGGGGAGACTGGGTTGTAACATGGGGAGAGTTGTAACACCACCAATTCCACCATTCAGGGGTAAGATAGGAGTCACATGACCATATCAGTGTTTACCCACTTCCTCCCTGATCCCACATTGTGGTTGTCATGGTTGTAAACAGGTTCATGCAGATTCTAGAGAGAAAAATATGATATTGAGGTAAGAAAGTAAATTTTTTGACCAAGACTATATTTTGTTTAGTGCTTATACTATTGCACATAAAACCATATGACTTACATTAGATTAAATTGTAGTTTCTCAGGCAAAATGTGATGCTCATTTCCCAGCTAATTTCAAACCATTATGCTAATAGAGCTGAACAATGGCTGACAGGGGTATATACAGTTAACACTTACTTGATTTTAATACTTTTACAGAATGCCTAGACAGTGGAAAAGAAAGACTGACAGATTTGTGCCAGATAATGTTATTATAAAAGCATCTGATGAGGTCAGAAAGAAGGGCAGGTCAGATCAGTTACAAAGGCTCATGTGATCTGCCATTAACACAGATAAAACACTGCAGAAGCTGAGAGACCAGGGTCCATGATCATCCCAGTGCAGGTCACACTGAAGCATCAACAGAGTGTTGGCTGATTATTTGACTCAGACAGCAGACCTGTATTATGGACTGACTCCACCTGAGAGAGAGAGAGACATTGTTCTGGATTGTTCTTTTAGTTAAAGTGCATATGACAGGTTTTAATGCTCTTGAAAATATGATTTAGATGGATTACATCAGTTGCATAGTTATCTTTTTTTTTCAGTGAAGCAGCAATTTTAATGAAGAAATGTTGGGCAGAAGTTATTTTTATTTGAATGTTTAAGCTGCTGACAGGAAGTGACATAAAAGGTAACATTCCATAGCAGTTTGACTCATTCATTTCCCATTGACTTAACATGGTCGGCACGGCAACAGGAAGTGACAACATAAACATCACAAAATGGTCAAACTAAAGAAAACTGGGAATAATCTTTAGCAAAATCTGAAATATAATCGTGTTAACTGAGTTTGAGCAAAAACTGTGTCTAATGTGTCAGATGGACTTTAAATAAACCTCTGTTTGAACATATCACATGACGTGGCCTCTGTTTTTGCTTCTTTTGTTTAACTGTTACAACTTACCCTGGTACTGGGGTCGGTTGTAACAAAGGACCACCATGTATTTGACATCAGCTCACGAGGTCTGGGATTTTCTTGTAGTTTAACACATGTGGGGACTTTGTATAAAAGTTTGAGAACTCGAGCTCAAACATTCAGTGAGTTACAACCATACCCGCTCTCCCTACTGTAAAACATACCACAGCTTTAGAAACGTTTAGCTGCAACAATATCCTTGAAACAATTGAACAAATAAATGAAATATTTTTATGCATCGATTTCACACAAACGACCTGTTTAGTCCAAATGCTCAGTAACTCCGGCCTTTAGGTGAACAAAGTCGGGTTTGGAGAATCTGACTGAAATAGAACTCGGGGCTAAAGCAGAACAGTCCTGACGCCGGCTGGACGGGACGCTTCACACGTTGTTTTTAAATGTAAACGCCGTTTGTCTTTGGGCCGTTTTGTTCCTTCGCTCATTGAGGACGAGTCGAGTGAATGTGGAAATGTGGGCGGAGCTCCACAAATGGCCCAGAGCGACAATCTGTGCTGACAGACACACGCCTCCTTCATTAGCGGCTGCTCCACGTGCACGGCCCGCTCACACGTGCACGCCCATCACATGCACTCCCCACACCTTCGGAGGAAACAGCTGAGGCGCCAACGAGAGGCGTGCAGCGAGAGGGGGAGGGGAGCTGTCAACGAGCCGCCTCTAAACCGGGACTAAACTATAGGGCTAAACTATAGGGCTAAACTATAGGGCTAAACTATAGGGCTAAACTATAGGGCTAAACTATAGGGCTAAACTATAGGGCTAAACTATAGGGCTAAACTATAGGGCTAAACTATAGGGCTAAACTATAGGGCTAAACTATAGGGCTAAACTATAGGGCTAAACTATAGGGCTAAACTATAGGGCTAAACTATAGGGCTAAACTATAGGGCTAAACTAAGACTAAACCGGGACAATGTGTCACAGGTTAAAATGGCAATGCGAGCCCAAGTGGTGGTGCAATCAATAAAAACAAGGGTGGGTTAAAAGTATAAAATACAATTTATTTAAAAAGGCCTGTATAAAAGTCAATAAAACATTAAAAAGGACTAAAACTACTAAAAGGAAAGTCTAAAAGCGTAAAACCCTGTTGAAGGCCCAGACCAGCCCACGACCGCGCTTCTCTCTGGGGGTAGGCTACGCCTCTGCAGGTCCAGTGCGTGCCTCTCCGCCGGTGGGTCCTGCTGGCCCCGCTGCGTCCGCTGTTGGTGTGCCTCAGCTGGCTTTCCTCGCCGCGTCTCGCTACCCCAATGGGTCCCGCTGGCTGCCACATTCTCTCAACACCGTGGAGGAGTCACGCTGGCCCCGCTGCGTCCGCACTGGCTCCCCGGGCGCCGGTCGTCCTCCTGGGCGCCATAGCCACGGCGGCCCATGCCGTGCTCCTTCCTCCGCGCCCTTTCCTTATGGTTGCGGCGTGCGTGTTATCCGTGCGTCCTTGTCTTGCTGCTTCTCCGCGGCCCATGGTGGCCCATGGTGGCCTACGCCTCTCTGCGCACCACCTCCCTCAGTTCTGTCCTCTTTCTCGCCTCTGCCTCATGTGCCTCAGTCTCTTCTTAAAAACCCCTTGTCGCAGGTGCCCAGTTAATCAATCAACACCTGGGCGGGGCCACCAGGGGCACAAGCTTGGTTGGTTAAAACATGCATAAAAGCAACCTTAAAAACATGCACAATAAAACACACTAAAAACAACTTAAAACCAGTCCGCCCATGCCCGTGACAAATGCACAAGTTGTAATGATCAGATCACTTGAACTGTGGCCAGTGATCCTTGTTAAATGTTCTCCATTAGTTTATCACTGATATTTGATCTGTAACATCATAAGAAAAGACTTTTCAGATCTGAAAATGGAGAGGCCGTTCATTCACTTTTCCACTCAGAGAAAGACACTTAAGGAAGTCTCTTGGATATCGGCAGATACTCAAACCCCCAGTATTGGTATCGGAAGCAAACAAGCTGAGTCAGTGCATCTCCCGCCTGAACCAAGTGCATTTTTCCTCTAATTCGGCTTTACCTAAATCTAAAAGCCTCTTAAATTATATCTATGAATGAAATAATGGAAACATTTAACAGGGATCTCTGGATCTTTGACACTATCCTTGGGACAGATTATTTTACATGAAGTGATCTGATCAGTTTTTCTTTAACAGCATTTCATAAACTAAAGTACAAACACTTGGCCGCTCCAGCTGTGGCCGATTTAATTTTATTAAATGGTGGCGCGGGTCGTCTCGTGATCGGAGGGTCGCGGGTTCGAATCCCAGCTCCCGCAAATGCACACTGTCGTTGTGTCCTTGGGCAAGACACTTCACCCTCCTTGCCTCCAGTGTCTGCTCACACTGGTGCATGAATGAGAGTGAATGGGTGACTGGTTCCTCACTGTAAAGCACTTACGGCCTGATAAAGGTAGAAAAGCGCTTTGTAAGTTGAGTCCATTTACCATTTATTAGACTACTTTAGGTATTTCATTCATAATTTCTGACCCAGCTTTGCTTAATTGCTAGTAGCATTAGCATGCTCCCGCTAGCTTCAGCATGCTGTTGCTAACCACAGCATTTTGCGCGGCGATCAAAAATATGTTCCTCCAGGTTCTGAGCTTCAAAATGACAAACAGCATGTCCATATTCACTGAGGTTTAGTCGGTGAAAGTTGTGTTTTTAAGGCGGTGAGAGCCAAAACTGGTATCGGTTCAGTATCGGATATGTGTAGCCGATAACCGATATTGTATTTTTTCAGTATTGGCTCCGATATCCGATACCAGTATTGGATCGGTGCATCCCTAGTGAAGAGGTTAAGATATTTGATGATTTTTAACCATATAGTTTCCTTAAAGAGATATTTCAGGATTAGAATAATTTTTGAAATATAACTGATCTTCTGTCACAAATTCATGCAGTTCTTATATTTGAAGAGTCTAGTGGCGCTAGGCTAACGCTAGGCTAACACATTTCTATGGTATCAGTTAGCCTGCATTAAAAACAGTCTGACCCACTCCACAGTGCACCTGAGGCAAATCACTTATAATGTCCTTACTGTATATCACATGAATTACCGCATTTTGAGGGACTATTTTCTCGCAGATCACTCCGCCGCTGCGTTAGCTTACAGCCACGAAGCTGATGCTGCTCAAATATAAGTTATTTTAAATGATTCTATTAACACAGACATTTATATGGTTAGTCTGGTGTTATAAGTGATTTACCTCAGGTGCACTGTGGAGTGGGTCACACTGTTTTTTAATGCAGGCTAACTGTTACCATAGAAATGCACTAGCCTTGCCCTAGCCTAGCGCCACTAGACTCTTCAAATATAAGAACTGCATGAATTTAAGAAAAAAATATCTCCAGACATCAACAACACTCTGGATAACTAGGAAATATCCCTTTAAATAATATCATGACCAGACCCTCTGACTGGGCAAAGCTCTGGGCCCCCTCTTTAATCCCCAGGTTGGGAACCACTGGTGTAAACAAACTAAAAGCAGGTCCCGGCTAAATATCCACTGCCAAATAAATGTGTGTAAGCAACAATTCAGAATCATTCTAAAGAAGCCCAGTGAAGTGTTGCATATTTAACCTAATTCTGCACTGAGAATAATGAAGCTGATCCAAAAGTACAGACTTTAGGTCCCAGCCTCGTGCGCAGCCATCCACTATTTACAGTATTTATGCTCCGAGTGTGTGGCTCATTAGTAAACCATGAATCATATGTTTGCGAAGTGCAGATGACAAGTCATATTAATATCTCACCCCAAAAAACATCTTTCAAAAAAAAAAAGTCGCTAATGACGGCGTCCTTGGCTGCTGCTCGCCTCCGAAGTGCGAGGTTGATTGGCTGTCAACAACTTTCTCTCCCTCACACAAACTCATTAACGCAGAATGTGGCACCGGCAAGAAGAGGAAAAAAAGAGAAGAAGAAGAGAGAGAGGGAACGGAGGAGAGAGGAGGCAGCCATGTTGGAAGTACGACGAAAACAAAGCGAGGGGTGAGGGGCAGGCAGGAAACGGAGAGGGGGACAGGTAACGACGTGACACCTGTTAGCATGTAGCAACGACAGCGCTAAGTGATAATGAATGCAGGCGTATGAGCAGCAAACTAACAACAAGGAGGACAAACTACATCCACAAAATGTTCTTTGGTTTTCCTTTATAGCACTTTGATAACAGTGAAGTCTTATCGGCTTTATAACGGGTCACTAAAGTGCAAAAAGCTTTCTTAAAACCCGTAACATTCAGAACAAACTCTGTAACTTTGCGCACCTTTAATAGCAGGGCAGTTGACACACTGTAAACCCGAACAAGTTCAGTAAACTCAAAACCTTTGTGGAAATTTGAGTTAATGAATTACATTTTTTACGTTATATCCAATCTATATCTACAAGTTCAGTGCACTCATCCAGTGTAGCTTTTTTTAGTTTAGTAGACTTATCCATATTACTTTTTTTTTGACTATTTCAACCTAAAATTTTAAGGTTTAGTAGACTCAATATAATACCCTTTTGCACCTATTAGTAAAAATATCTCTACTCAGGATGAAAATGAAAGACGACTGATTGACAGTGGCATTTTTATGTCCTCGTAATCATCGCTCATAAAGATAAAAGTAAAAACTCGGCCCCAGAGACGCACGTTTATGTGATATAAGCAGCAAATGTGGCACAGACGTAGCAGCTCTGTCTGTGGAGCTACAGCAGGATTTACTAAAGATCTGCTTCACTCTGAAGACTAAATTAACTCATCAAAGAGAAAACAGAAAACCTTTCTCTGGGATTTTTACAGTTTGTCATGTCAACAGAGTCTCAGTCTGAGTCAGTGTTTAAGCTGCTCAAGACGTTAGCATGCTACCGGTTAGCATTTAGCTCCAACACGATAAACACATGTGTGTCTCACATCTATGAACACTGAGGAAATACTACAGTAACAGCTCTGACCTCTGTCACATGTTGTATCCAAGGCTAGATGTTTGTGGTTCAGGGATTTCTCTTGGAGAGGTCAGAGCTGAGCTGTTGAAGCTAAATGCTAACCAGTAGCATGCTAACGTCTTAAACACTGAGTCACTGGTTTCTTCACATAAACGTGCGTCTCTGGGGCCGTGTTTTTACTGTTATCTTCTTGAGCAATGACTATGAGTACAAAAAAATGCCACTGCAATCAGTTGTATTTCTTTTATATTCTGAGTAGATATTGTTACATGTTGTAGTACTGCATATTTCTACTTCGGTATTCAAAATGGCCGCCATAACAAAAGTCACATGACTGAAAGGCATGTATAGTAGTTTACCACCACCGAGTATGGAGGGAATGAATAATGCAATGTAAAGCGTTTTTGAGTGTCCAGAAATGTGCTATATAAAACTGATGCATTATTAAGAACACTCCGACAATAATAATGTCTCTAAATATAATCTTATCAGATACTCCTGCCGTGTGTGGTGTGTTACGACCGCGAGGTGACGAGGCGGCGAGGAAGCACCGGGAAACACATCAAGCATCAAAACTAGACACCAAAGACGGGGGATTTTCAGTTAAAAACAAACCACAAACTATGGCCACTGCCTCTTCTTCATCCGCCATGTTTGTTTAGTCTAAAGTCACGTTTGATCGAGAGGTTTTGCGAGATTTCCCGTCCGACCTGGGAATGTTTGTGAGTGAAATGGGTGCGTGTGTGATGTGTTGGCTTTGCCGTGTGGCTGCACCTCACACTGTACGACCAAAGCTGTTAGACCCGTGATTTTTTATCGCCATGTGTCTCTAAGTTTGGAAACTCTGCCCACAATTTTAACATCTTTCCGTGTGACCCAGGCTTTAGACGGTGTCCTCTGGGAAGAGTGAACTTTCTGATCTGTTCAGTCCGAGTCACTGTGGAGAACACGGACATGCGGCTGCGGGCAAAGACAAGGACAACTCATGATTAGTTTATTGAACAACTAAACAAGATCCACAATCCCTCTGATTTACTAATGTAACACTAGCAAGGTGTTTTAGACTACAGGAAAGCTTCAATAACAAAGCCAGTCAGTCAGTCAGTGTGGGTTTATTTACAATTAAACACAAACATACTAAAAGTAGTTGTTTAATTTGAACTGTGGTGGTGAGGCCTCGAGCTGGGGTGAGAGAGGTATACTATTAGAGAAAAACACACACAAGGTCAAACACAAATAAACACAATTTCCATAACAGAAATCAGCCATATACACATGTGCCACCACCACCAAAACTACAAATCAAATCACCACCTACAGTGAACCCCATCACCCCCAGCTGTCGGTAGATTGGACCAACACCGACTAGAGGGATATTGTTTAAATTAACAAAACAACACAGTAACTCAACTAACTCAAACATAAACGGCAACCAGCACTGAGCCTATAAAAGCACAGTGTGATTAGTAAACAATAGCAAACAGATAAAAGCATAGCTTTAAACTGGACTGTTAGGACACATGCATCTGACACATGATCCAGTTCCTGACTAATTAACTGATTAACTAAACTACACTTTTGTTTTGCAAACACAGCCTAAAAACATATGACACTCTTAAAGTTTTAATGCATCAAATGTTTTAATCGTTTTTATAATTATCTCTTAGTTAGATGCATAATGTCTGTTGTAACTAATAATTATACATAATTTAAGTAAAACTATAGTTTTACTTCAGTGAAGAAAAGTTACTTTTATTTAAAGTACATCTGACACATTAGACAACATTTTTGCTAAAACACAGTTAACACGATTATATTTCAGATTTTGCTAAAGATTATTCCCAGTTTTCTTTAGTTTGACCATTTTTGTGATGTTTATGTTTTCACTTCCTTATTGGACACCGACAGGAAGTGACATCGAAGAAGGTAAACAATTTTAAACTGTTGCCGTGCCGACCATGTTAAGTCAATGGGAAATGAATGAGGCTGTGTCCGAATGTCCACCCTAGTCCCTAACCCCTCATTCACTACATAGGCCAGCACTATAGTCGACTCTACAGTCACTGATTCTGTTGGTGATTCAGACAGAAGCCACTACTTTCTCCGAGCTGCGTGACGTCACACACGCTGCGGCTGCAGATTCTTTTTTTTCCCCGGAATTTATTTATTGTTACAAACGTTTATTTTATGAAATAGAACGACAGTTTTGGCACTTTACAGGCGTTTTATTTGATATTTAAATTAAAATTAAAACTATCATCAAAAAATAAAAAATCACTCCAGCGTCAGAGCCCAAGTAGGTCAGAGCTCGGTGTCTGACGCTCCAGCAGAATGAGTGACTACATCTGCTAAAAGTCGCTAAACTCCAGGAATAATGTATTTGTGCGATAAAGACCAAACTCATGAGACAGTGGAATATTTATGGATAAATACGAGTCAGATACGTTTTATTTAACATGGATTTTACATGAATGGCTTGGATTATTCGAGAGGAAGCTATCGGTCATTTACAGCTCGAGCTAAAGGTTAGCAGCTAACGTTAGCATGTTTCACCGTAACCGTTTATATTTAAGTCGTTTATTCATGATAAATACACAACACACGATTAAAACAGCTGATTTCATTCAGTCGTGTTGTTTAGTTCAAAGACCTGTCGCTGTCAGGTTCTTCTCCGACTCTCGCAATGCATTGTGGTCAATATTGACCCGTGTAGTGATCACCGCTACTCACTACTTTTCAGAATGCATTGTGGGAAATTTTGAGTGCACTACTTTTTTCTCTCTGGACATTCGTACACAGCCTGAGTCAAACTGCTATGGAATGTTTCCTTCTTTTATGTCACTTCCTGTCAGCAGCTTAAAAATTATTTTCTGCCAAACATTTCTTCATTAAAATTGCTGCTTCACTGAAAAAAATTATAACTATGCAACTGATGTAATCCATCTAAATAAGTCATATCTTCAAGAGCATTAAAATCTGTCATATGCACTTTAAGGAATATTAAATAATGTACAACATCAGTGTTTTGTTCACAATAATGATAATATAGAAAAGTCTTAAAACCTAAACATTTCTTCAGCTCACCAGAAAGCAACATGTGCTCAGGCCTGTTCAGGAAGAGGAAGTGGGCATGTGTAGCTCCTTCCTTTATAGACTGTCATGTGATGTGATCACATGACCAGAGCTGTCCCTGCTACACTAATATGTCATAAAATTCATACATTGGGATCTGGGTCTGTCCATTATGTAGATTTTGTTGCTGAAAATATTGATAAGTTTTGCCTTTTTTATTGCACAACATACCTTTATTTTTTATATGTAAACATAAAATGACCTGCAATACATTTCCTTCTCATATTTATATCAGTAATGTTCAGCAAAAGTTTCTCTAAATGTATTATTTTCCCTGTTCACCTACAGCACTTTAGTGAATGCGCTTTGTTACTGACCACCTCTGCAAAGACAAAACTGTGTCTAAAATAGAGATAAATTGGATTAAATTATGTCTCGAGTAAAACTGCAGATGACCCCGAGGCCAACCTGAAGAAGAGACCTCCTGTCGAGGCCTAAATCCAGACTGAAGCCGTACTTTAATCACACGCTGTCCCGAGACAAACCTTCACGTTGTGTGGAGCATGTCTTTCCCATCTCGCGGCTGTATTTCCTCCAGATTTCTCGGCGGTCCGTTTGGCGTCTGCAGATCCACAGATGGGCTCTCCCTCTCTCGGACTGGAGCGTTTCTGGAGTCTTTCCCGGACCTCAACACAATGACGAGCGTCCACACACACATAAAAGAAAAAACAGGAGCGAGCAGATCCGCGCGCAGACCTCTCACCCCACACCTGCTGCAGAATATGAGCGCCGGCGATAATGTACCGCGGAACAGGCGCCGCACAGCTGTGGACGCAGAGACGGGCCATTACTTAGAGATGGACCTGATTTAGAGAAACAACAAGTCAAACAAATACTCGGATATATTAAGTCCACTGTGAGGGAAGTCTACAGAGCAAAGTCTCCATCAGGGTCAAATCAGCGAGAGTTTGGAATAAATTCTGCTCGATCATCTCGGATTTGCTTCAAAGTTTGTCTGATTGTTGTTAAAGCCAACAGTAATTGGGAGTTCAACACAGTGTGGCCGACTGTAAAGGCCAGAGCACACTAGAACAGAAGAACATTAACCTGTTCCCTGCCAGCTTAGGGTTAGCCATTATGCATATCCAAATCCCAAAGCGTATACATGCTTTTCCAATGACATCACGGGTAGTTCCGGCAGCCATTTTGAATATCGAAGTAGAATTCTGCAGTACTACAACATGTAACAAAGGCTGTGTCCGAATGTCCGCACTATTCCCTATATAGTGACTATATAGTGACTATATAGTGGTCACATGTTGTAGGGGCGTCCGAATGTCCAGAGAGAAAAAAAGTAGTGCACTCAAAATTTCCCATAATGCATTCTGAAAAGTAGTGAGCAGCGGTGATCACTACACGGGTCAATATAGACCACAATGCATTGCAAGAGTTGGAGAAGAACGGCCGACAGCGACAGGTCTTTGAACTAAACAACACGACTGAATGAAATCAGCTGTTTTAATCGTGTGTTGTGTTTTTATCATGAATAAACGACTTAAATATAAACGGTTACGGTGAAAAATGCTAACGTTAGCTGCTAACCTTTAGCTCGAGCTGTTAAATGACCGATAGCTTCCTCTCTCGGACAAAAAGGCTTCATTCATGTAAAATCCATGTTAAATAAAACGTATCTGACTCGTATTTATCCATAAATATTCCACTGTCTCATGAGTTTGGTCTTTATGGCAGTAATACATTATTCCTGGAGTTTAGCGACTTTTAGCAGATGTAGTCACTCATTCTGCTGGAGCTTCAGACACCGGGCTCTGACCGACTTTCTGCCTTTGAGCAAACGCTGGAGAGATTTTTAGTTTTAATTTTGAAAGTAAAATAAAACGCCTGTAAAAGTGCCAAAACTGTCGTTTTGTTTCATAAAATAAATGTTTGTAACAATAAATCAATTCTGATAAAAAAATAATAAAAAACATGACATCACTCAGCGGGGAGAAAGTAGTGGCTTCTGTTCGAATCGCCAACAGAATCTGTGGACTCTATAGTCGACTATATAGTGCAGGACTATATAGTGAGTGAGTGGATAGGGAATAGTACTTTATAGTGCAGGACTATATAATGAGTGAGTGGATAGGGAATAGTGTGGACATTCGGACACAGCCATAATCTCTACTCAGGATGAAAATGAAAGACGACTGATTGACAGTGGTATTTTTATGTGCTCGTAATCATTGGTCAAGAAGATAACAGTTAAAACACGGCCCCAGAGACGCACCTTTATGTGAAGGAACAAGTGAGTCAGTGTTTAAGCTGCTCAAGACGTTAGCATGCTACCGGTTAGAAACTGAGTCAATGGCTTCAACCTGATAAACACATGTGTGACTCACATCTATGAACACTGTAACAGCTCAGCTCTGACCTCTGTCACATGTTGGATCCAGGCTAGATGTTTGTGGTTCAGGGTCAGAGCTGAGCTGTTGAAGCTAAATGCTAACCAGTAGCATGCTAACATCTTGAGCAGCTTAAACACTGACTCACTGGTTCCTTCACATAAACGTGCGTCTCTGTGTGTTTACACTTATCTTCATGAGCAATGATTACGAGGACATAAAAATGCCACTGTCAGTCAGTCGTCTTTCATTTTCATCCTGAGTAGAGATATTGTCACATGTTAAAGTACTGCAGAATTCTACTTTGGGATTCAAAATGGCCACCATAACAACAGAGGTCACATGACTGAAAGGCATCTATAGACAGGAGCTTACAGCCTATTGGCCAGTGTGTTACCTCATTTGAAAGCCAAGACCTTCTAGTTTCTGAAACTAGAAGGTATATACATGTACTGTATGTGTGAGATCTGCGTGAATGAAGCTCAACTTGCATCATCATCATCATCATCATCATCATCCTTTATTGCAGACACGAGGCCCAGCTAAAAAAACAAAACAAACACACACACACAAATGTTTAGAGCAGACAACAGTACTAGTGTGGCCACGGTTCAGTCTGGTAACACGTGGCTCATAATAATCGTATTGTCACAGTTGTTAAGCCGACAAATAAATCTGTGCAATAGGTTTCTGAAAACTGTATGAACAGTTCTGATCCCGGCAGAAACAAATAAGTGACATTATATGCCACGTTAGGTTTTCGTCTGCTCGAGCGTTTATATTCTGACCACAGCTGTTCCGTATATAACTGTGTACAATAAGCATTAAACAGTGTCCACATGTTAGCCTGCACATACATCACGCATGACGTTTGTAACAGGTTAATAACATAAGACACGTATGTCTTTGCAGGTTAATATCGAGTTGGTGACAGACAAGAGTTTACTTATCAATATACCAATACCAAACGGCTACTTTACAAGTATTGATACTGGGCAAAAAGTATCAATACTAATTTACATGTAAGAAGAAGATTATAAATACAAAAGTACGATTAACTTGTTCTGTGTCAAACGCGTCACAGCAGCAGAGGATTAATGAGCCGTCCACAGTTTAGCTTCTGTCTGTCATGGAAGTATTATTTATGTATTATATATATATATATATTATTAAGCAGTTATATTAATCCATCCATTCATTTTCTTTCCCTTTATCTGAGTCTGAGCAGATCCACGCACACCTGAAGCAACACCAGGCCACAGAGACATGTCCCTCCAGTGTGTCCTGGGCCTCCTCTCAATAGGACAGGCCTGGAACAGCTCCGGAGGAAGACACCAGGAGGCTCTGAAACAGATGCCCGAGCCTCCTCAGAGCAGCAGCTCCACTCCGAGCTCCTCCCGGGTAACTGAGCTTCTCACCCGATATATTTACGTATTAACACGTAAATGATCAGTATCAGTGTCGATACAAAAGGGAAACTGTTGTTTCATGAGCAAAGCTGCTGATGTTTCGTGGATGTTTGTTTCTTTTATTTTCTTCTTTTATTTTATTTTATTGCATTTAATACATTTAAAAAGGATAATAAACAAAAAAGGGAAAAAAACAACCACAAACAGTACCCCACACCCAGCCCATTTACAATATATACGTAAACATTTACAAAGCTATAGAGAAGATATATATATTAAAAGGCTAAAACAAAACAAAATTCATGACAATAAATAAATCAATGTAGAAAAAACAAAACAAAAACAATATGTACACATGTATACACATGTATATACGCATACACACACATACATATTCACACACATATACAATATACATACAAACATACACACACACTCACAAATACATATATAATGAAATGTAGTAGAAATGACAGCAATAAACTTTTCACTATCAGTGCTAAACTAATCCGTTACTACCATCCGCTAACAATATAACAATATTTACAAATAATAATATCAATATTGACAAGGACAATTCCATTCACGCAAACAAAAACAAAAAGAAAACTATATATTTATTTAAATAAATTCATATAATGGATCCCATATTTCAAGATAGTCTGATTCATTATTATCCAACCTAAAAGCTGAACCTCTAGAAACAGTCAGAGCTCGAACACGAATGAATAAAAAGCTCATTGTGTGTTATTATCTGCCCATGATTTAGAGATAAAAGTGTTTATAACTGAGGGAATTACTAACACTGCTGATGCCGTGTGAATGTTCATAAAGAAAATACCGACATCCTGAGGTTGATTCAGTTTAACTGTGGCTCTGCCTGGTTTTAAAGCTAAAATAACTGACTGCTGTATGTACTTCATAAACAAAGCGCGGCAGGATGAGACAATCATTTGGCCGCGGTGCTTTTTGGAAACAGATCCTTTGAATGAATTTCCTTCATTGTTCCAGAACGCCGTCCACACCTACGTCTCTTCTTCTTCTTCTTCTGTGGAGGTGGACATTGTTCTCGTTGGGCTGGACCTGGATCCCGGTCTGTAACTGGTCCCCGTCCAGTTTGGCCCGGGCCGACGGTGAGGGGTTCAGGCGGTGGGCCGGGGTCAGGGTGTGGGCGGGAGACGGGAACCGAGAATAAAGAGCGAGATGAGCAGCTCGTTACACGAAGCAGCGCTTTTCAATCAGTGAAGAGGTTCGATATATGATGTAAATATGATATGATGTAAATGTTACTTTGTGTAAACCATAGACCAGGGGGGCCCACACCTTTAGTCTCCGAGGGCCAAAATGAAGAAGTGTCTGTGGGTCGTGGACCAAACACGGCGATGTCAAGTGTGAAACACATTTAACTGCAAATAATAATATTTACTTTATTTTATTTTTCAGTAGCCTATACATTTGCATTTGATTCTATCTATGCAAATAACATACTATATCAAAAAAATTGCTAACTATGGGAAAAGCCTAGTTTTAGTCGAACAAAATCAACAATTGTAGCAATATAGTGCAAAATGTAAACAACAACAACACCTATATCTACAGTACGTGCAGTGACTTTACCTCATTCATTTGTTAACTCAAAGAAAATGCCACATTAGATCATTTTGAAAGTGTCAGTTCAGCATCAATTCTTCTATAAGTAAATTTTTAACACGTACCTTTGCTGATGTCAACAAACTTTGCAATAAAAGTTGGAAAACTGGGAAAGTTGATGCTACAAAGCTCTGTGATAAACACCAAGACACCACAACAGTGTTTCCTTAACTTTGTGAAAGGAGTGAAACAGCGCCCCCAATTTGACGCTGGTGGTCAAAAAGTGTACTGCATCCATATTTACCATTGAGAATGAATGGGAGAGAGTTTGGCTGATTCCGAAACCATGAAATTGGTAAGAGGGCTTACGCTAAACCGGATGTGTGTCAGCGTCCGCCATGATAAGTAGCCTCCGAATTTGGCTGTCAGTTAGGAAGGAGTTAGGGAAAGGAGCCTCAATGCTAACTATCATAGCCACTTTAGCATAGGAGCTTCTGATGCTACCTCACTGGCGATTAGGAGCCATGTGCCATCCCATAAGCCACCGCGCCGCATGCCCGTCCCCCTCGCCCCCACCCTCCAGTGATTCTTCATGCCCAACCACTGTTGATTGACAGGTGCACATTTAATTAAAACAAATGCATAAAAGATTCTGCACAAGCCAAACTTTATCCATCCATCCATCCATTTTCATCCACTTTTCCGTTGCCGGGCCGTGGGGGCAGCTGTTGGAGCTGCACCAGCCCCTATGGCTCCTCCTGCAGGTGGTGGGTCCACAGAAGGACGGCCTCACGATTCTAACCGGGCCTGTTGGTCTCTCATGGGGCTTCTGAACTTTATAAACTTTATAAAAGTGACTTCATACATGTTGTCGTCCCCACAGCTCAGTCACATGGTTTTAAAGAGCCTCCTCAGTAAATGGCCTAAATGAAGCAGTTTGTGCTTTTGCTTCATTTAGTAGAAACTTAAGCCACATGGCTAATTTGCATACTGTAGCTTTATGAAACAGCTGTTGAGATAAAATAAAGGGAAATGTGAAGGATCATTTGGATGTTTCTTTTTTTTCCTTAAATGTCTTTATTTGGACACTATGTTGTTGTTGGACAATATACAGTAGGGGCCGGTATGCGCTTTTGTTTGGCCTGCACTGAACTTTAAAGAAGAAGAAGAACAGCTGTTGGTGATGTCACTTCCCCTTCCCCTGGGTAAGGACGGTGGAATTGGGCAAATGCTGCTGTAGCTCTAGTTCACTAACTGCATAGAGATCTAACAGCTGACCCCATGAAAGGTTAAGGATCAGTTGCCAGTGTTAGGACTTAGAGGCTATACTTTAAGGGTTTCGGATGCAGCCTTAGTATTAACCATACAGCACAAAAGTAGGTCACTCTTTGGCGGGCTAATGACCAAATTTGGCCCCACTTTGGGCACCCCTGCCATAGACGATCAGGTTCTTGTTTGAGTTTTTATTTTTTTATAGGTTCATTCTGATTTATCTTCACTTTAACAAATACAATCCAAGTGGAAAGTTTAATCAAGTTTTTTAAATCCATACGGTTACAGCCTCATTTGAAAGCTAAGACCTACAAAACTGATCTAAATGGAGCTTTTTTTCCATCGCTTTTTTGGTCGGGTTTTCGACACATTTTCGTTACATTTTTGACACTTTTTTCAAGAAGCTTTTGGATTTGGGTAAAGCCACGCTGGAGAAAATGTGCCCGTGTTTTGTAGACGTTTGCAGCTTCAAGAATAAACCTAATAGAATCATTTAAAATAACTTATATTTGAGCAGCATCAGCTTCGTGGCTGTAAGCTAACGCAGCGGCGGAGTGATCTGCGAGAAAATAGTCCCTCAAAATGCGGTAATTCATGTGATACAAGGTCAGTTATATTTCAAACATTATTCTATTAACACAGACATTTATATGGTTAGTCTGGTGTTATAAGTGATTTACCTCAGGTGCACTGTGGAGTGGGTCACACTGTTTTTAATGCAGGCTAACTGATACCATAGAAATGCTTTAGCCTTGCCCTAGCCTAGCGCCACTAGACTCTTCAAATATAAGAACTGCATGAATTTAAGAAAAAAATATCTCCAGACATCAACAACACTCTGGATAACTAGGAAATGAGGCCCAATGTCAAAAATCCTGAAATATCCCTTTAAGGCTTTTAAATGGGACAGAACACACGTCATAGTAATTCGGGATGTTCATGATTAATCAGTTAATCGATTAATCACCATCATGGGCTTAATTGATTCAAAAGTATGTTAACATTAATGGTGGAGCTGTCTGTGAGAGAATAATACAGTATAATCAAAGTACACAAGGATCGTGACCGTCCCGCCTTTGCTCTGCCCTGTCAGACCTGGGAAGCTAAGCAGGAAGGGCCTGGTCAGTACTTGGATGGGAGACCGTTTGGGAACAGCAGGAAGTCTGGGTGAATGTAGTGAGTGAGAGGCCGATTGCCCAGACTAGTTGCCTTGCTTCTGTCAGTCTACCCCAGGGCAGAAAAGCGCTTTATAAAGCCGATGCATTATTAATCAAATGTGGCTGAAGTCATTTCAGTCGAGTGAAAATAGTTGGACCTCATTCTGAACACGCGGTTGTTGATGCTAATCTTGTATGTTGCATGTTGAGGTTTTAGTTTTTACGATGTTTTCAGCCCTAACGGTTCACCAGATCCAGCCACAGAGATCAGAAACACGGCGACGACTGATGAGAACATGACTCACGTTTGTTGGCTGAGAAATAAAACTCTGCTCAAGAACTGGAATGTTCGCTCACGTGTCGACATGTGCTCACTGTGTGTTATTTAGAACTTGTTTATTTAATGAATGTGTGTGTTTAGATGAAAGAAATTGATTTTTTTAACGTGGGGTGAAAAACAGCTGTCAGTGGTTTTGTTGTGCCCCTGTTTGAGACTATGGATGTTAAGAACATTTCCACTTCCTGTGACATGTGAACAGAACCTTGTCTATGCCTTTAACGTCTTAAGCCTCGCCTGAACCATCCAGTTTGGCTTTACCCAAATCTAAAAGCTTCTCCAAAAATGGTAAATGGACTCAACATATACGTATAGCGCTTTTCTACCGTCATCATGTCCTAAACGCTTTACAGCCTCCCAACACACGATATCATTTCTACATAATAATGTCAATAATGATGATTCTATTGAACCTATTATAAATTATAATAAACATATGGTTAACCAACAATTACTAGAATAATAATACAGTATTTGAAAGGAGTGAGTAATAACAAAGATGGAGACTGGTCATGTCAGTTATGATTGAGATTTTCTAACATCAGGTGTAAACTTACCAAATAACCAACTTACCACTAACTTACCGACTTTTGACATTGTTATACTTGGATCAGTATATTGAACTTTCTCGTAGTTCTGCTGACCTCGGTCTAGTCGTATACAGGATGTGTGAACATTATCCTTCACGACGTAACGCTTCATGGAGGAACTTCTTAACACAGATGTCGTCATGCTGCTTGTGTTATAGATGTATATAATGTATAGTCATCTTTATAGCTTGTGACAATATACGTTTGCTCCAAGCTCTTCCCAGGTCAAAGGCTGCAAATTGTAAAGTCTATATCACTGAGAATGTAATTCATAATCAGGTACACGCTCGTGGTGGTGTGTGCCTGGAGGAGCCATTTTAGTAGTTTGTGGATGGGGTGTCTTCTCTGTGTGTATATGTGTGTACTGTATGTCATGTTTTGTATGTGTGTGTACTGTATGTCATGTTTTGTATGTGTGTGTACTGTATGTCATGTTTTGTATGTGTGTGTACTGTATGTTCTGTGTTGCTGGTATGTTTCTACCCCATGGGACTGTGGAGGGAAATGAGCTCTGAGCTAAATCCAGCACATACAGGTGAAACCCAGAAAATTAGAATATCGTGAAAAAGTTCATTTATTTCCGTAATTCAGTTTAAAATGTGAAACTATGATATAAACTCATGACATGCAAAGTGACACATGTCAAGGCTTTGTTTGTTTTAATTTTGAACATGTCAGCTTACAGCTTCTAAAAACCCCAAAATGAAATTTTTTGAAAATTAGAATATTACATGAAATCAATGAAACAATGATTTTAAAGAGAGAAAACTATAACTCTGCATATGTCCTTAGTCCTTTTATTTGAATGACGGCCTTAATGTGGTTGTGTGGCATGGATGCTCTCAGCCTGTGGCTCTGCTGAGGTGTTATGGAAGACCAGGATGCTTCAGAGGAATCTGACATCTTAAGCCCATGTCCAGGTCTGTGTGTGGTGGCTCTTGATGCTCTGACTCCAGCCTCAGTCCACTCCTTGTGAAGGTCCCACACACTTTTGAATGGCCTTTTGCTGACAGTCCTCTCCAGACTGAGCTCATCCTCAGATGTTTTATTTGGGTTTTTTACAAGCTGTGAGCCATAATTATCAAAATTAAAACAAGCAAAGGCTTGATATATGTCACTTTGCATGTCATGAGTCTATATCATGACATGCAAAGTGGTTGAGAACCACTGAGTCTATATCAGTGGTTCTCAACCTGGGGGTCGGGACCCCCAATGCTACAATAATATTTTATTGTAGCATGTGTGCTATTTTACCACACTGCCATTTTTGTTCATAATTTGATGAATTTTATTTTAGCCATTTGTTTTTTTTACCTTTGTTTTTTAACAAAGAGTTTACAAAATAAGTTCTGCAAACGAGAAGTCAAATACAACTTGAGAGATAAGATGAGCTTCAATAAACAATACTCCAGAACATCTTTGAAAAGCCTGTGTCCCACGAGACGTGGTGTAGAAATATGGACACATTTAGATGAAAGCATTAAAATATGTAAAAACCTGGTACATTTTAAAAAGGTTTACAAAGAATTATTATTTATTAAATACGAACAATTATTGTGAGTGTTGTAGTATATTCTTTTGTTGTTGTTTCTTTATTTTGCTGTTGTTTTTTTTTATTATTGTTCCTTATCATTTGTTGTTACCTTGCCTTATGTTCCCTTGTTTATGATTTGTTTATGATTTGTTTATGATTTGTTTATGATTTGTTTATGATTTGTTTATGATTTGTTATCTTGTATTACGTTCCTTGCTTTGATTGTTAATGTAAATGTTATTATTTTTAATTTTGGGGTGGGGCTTATAAGCTTTTGGCTTCGGCCCCACTCCCTTTGAGCAGAACTTCAACTGCTCAAATAAATAAATAAATAAATAATTATGTAGGCTAATGTTCCTCATGCTGTGACCCAGGCGCTCCTTTAACTGGTATAATGGGGGTCGCGGCTCCAAAAGGTTGAGAACCACTGGTGTATTTCATAGTTTCACATTTTAAGAAATAAATGAACTTTTTCACGATATTCTAATTTTCTGAGTTTCTCCTGTAATTACAGCACTCATTAATGTGCATGGGCCTATAGGCTGTAAACTCCAGTCGAGAAGCTTTTAGATTTGGGTAAAGCTGAACTGGAGGGGTCAGCATAAACAAGGTGTTATATTAACCAAACGTTTTGCTCTTTTTGTCTTAGTTAGCGTAGTAGGACCAGTTCCTGTCTCACCTCTGGTTATATCTGGTAAAATATTCCCTGAATAAACAGAAATAATGGAGCAACGAGGCGCTGATTAGACGCCGTCACCTGAAGGCAGCGCGAGGTGCGAGCGCCGAGACGAACGGGGCTTCACACGTCGCCTGAACTACACACGGAGCAAAGCAACAACAGGCACAGAGTCAGAGCGCTCAGGTAAACAGGAAGCTCACGCTGACGGAGGTGTGGAGGCAGAAAACACTTCCTGTTTGAGATCACAACCAGAGAGGGAGACAGGTAACAGACAATTACTCCACTTCCTGAGCTCCTTATTACATCGTCTCTTTGTCAGAAACAGTGGTGGAGTTTTAGACGATAACCCGGACTTTACTTCCAGGGTTACATCGATGGAACACGCTCAGAATCACTCAGGACCAGGATGAGAGACCATAAAGGAACACGTGGGTGTAAGAAGGGTCGTGTTGACTATGTACACTGTAAACCCGGATAAGTTCAATACACTTAAATTGTTTGAGGAAACCGATTCCCTTCGAATGGTTTGAGTAATTGACCCAAAACAAAAAAAATAATTGATTTAGTAGAGTAAACTCAAAAGTAAAAATGTCACGAAATTACTATATGGACTCATAGCCAGCTAATGTGTTTAAGTATTCAATATTTCAAAACTAATTTGTTTATGTATAATTAACTAATTAAAGTGCTTTAAACTTAACACAATTAGTAATAATATAATTTACTTTTATTATTTGAGTGTTTTCTTTATAACTCATTCTCTTATAAAAATTGCACTCAAACTATATTTTAGAATAAACTTAAAATTGAAAGGACTATGTTAAATGTATTTATTCAAGTGCATCACATGCAAAACAATATAGGTTAAATGCATTAATGAGTTCTGTCTGCCACAGTTATATGATTTTAGTTTTACAAAGAAAATGAATTACCATAAGTGATTATAGCTAAAACATTTGAATGCAATTAACTTTTGGGTTTACAGTGTAATAGAATGGTGACTGGTGTTTATAAGTAATGATTGGATATGGTTATTATGTGAACGGGAAAGAGGAAAAAGAAAAAAAAGTACAAATTGTAAATAAAAATAAAAAATAAAAATGTAATATATATTGGTGAACTGCAGACATTTCTATCTTCGTGTTCATGTCTTTTTACTTTAGAAGTCTTGTAAACAAGGCTGGACTTGGGATGGGAAGTGGTCAGATACGTCTTCTCTTCTTTCTTTTTATTCTTGTATTGTTTGATGCTTCTTACTGATTTGTCATCTTTCTGTTCTGTTTTAAACCTTTTGAAAAGCCTAAGCAGGGACGGGGGCTGCAAATGAGCCTGCGAGTTGGCAATGTTTTCTTGTACTGTCCCTGTCAAATAAACAAATACAAAAATAAAAATAAAACCTCATGTGATTTTCTTCTTGTAAAACATGAAATGCTTTTCTCTAACAATGCTGAAGAAGAAACTTTATTTATATAGCACCTTTCACAGATAAAATCACAAAGTGCTTCACAGGGGCACAACAATAACAAAGGTTACAGAGAAATGTATTAAAACAATCACAGCCTTTTCAACTAAAAGCTCGTCCATACAGCCATGTCTTCAGCTGTAGCATGCTGCTGTATGTAAAGTTAATGTGGACATTTGTAATTGTGTAATGCAGGAATTTGTAATGTAAAGTGTTATATTGTATGTAAATATGTGATGTTGTATCACTGTATCCGGAATGTAAATTCATTTTGAATATGGGGGTCGGCATTTATAAGCTTTCTTGCTTCGGCCTCAAACTCCTTTTGAGTTTTTTCTTGCTTTGTTTGTTTTCTGCACTGCAATAATGTTGTTTTAAATAATCACTCAAATAAATCCAATCAATCAATCAAATAAATTAAATAATGTGGTTGCTGCACTAACTTAGTTTAGTCCTTTGTAGCTTGTAGTAATAAAACAATTGAGTTAGTTACATGAGATGCAACAATGCATTACATTCACAAGATGCTCCACTTTATAACAAGTGTATAATTCTTCATTCTTACACTCAATATATCACCATGTTAGTATTACTATTATTATTCATTATAAAATCATCATCATCATCACAACCCACACAGTATTTATATTGTACATAATATAAGTGTTTGATTGATATATAGCATAGCCCATATCTATTCATGAGAAGTGTAGTAATAACAGAATGATTGATGCTCATGGTAACCAGATTTAATTTTAATGATGTGCATTAAAAGGAGTTGAGGTTCTTTCTTTTTCTTTTTTTGTGTCGACCAAATATCAGCCTTGTTCATAATATAAGTGCACTACAAAAAGTGAACATCAAGCATTGGCTTAAATGACTTGAATTGAGGAAACGTATCTCGGTTTTCACTCATTTAGACTTTTCCACTGATTGAACCAAGTTTACTTTGCTGGTTTGATGACATTTCAGACTTAGGTCGTTTTACTTGAAATAAGAAAGTAAAACTGCAGATGGGATAAGGCCAATTATTAAGAAAATTACTTGAAATAAAGACGAAGTGTATTGAAGCGAGTCAGAAACACCTCAGAACAAGTGAAATAATCTAGGTCAAAAGCCCAACTGCATCTTAACAAGTCAAAACAACTCAAATACTGGAATATTATGATACATTTGAGACATTTAAACTACTACTACTTTTTTCTAAATCACGTAAATCTTTTGTTAAAAAATAAAATAAAATAAAAAAAACTCATCATCTTGGGAACCGTATTTAGCTCTAAAGTTCTTATAATTCTTTGTCCTGTAAATAATAATAATAATAATAATAATAATACATTTTATTTCTTAGGCGCCTTTCAAGACACTCAAGGTCGCCTCACAACAACAAGTAAATTAACATCAACAATTAAAAACAGTTAAAATACAATGTTAAAACAGCATGAATAAAAAAGGACGATGCAGTTGTGGTCACAGTGAGTAGGCTTGTCTAAACAGATGAGTTTTGAGGATGGATTTGAAGTGTGGGAGTGAGTCGGTGTTACGGAGGTCAGGAGGGAGAGTGTTCCAGAGCTGGGGAGCAGAGCGACTGAAGGCTCTACTCCCCATGGTGACGAGATGGGCGGGAGGGGGGACAGTGAGCCGGAGAGAGGAGGAGGAGCGGAGAGAGCGGGCAGGGCAATAAAGCACTAACTGAGTGAGCCTCTGTAAGCACCGAGTGGCTTCTAGAGCAGATGTGAGAAATAACAAAAAAACTATGAAATGACTCAGGCTTTGACGATCTGGATTGTAACTAGTCCTTGAAACAATGCGTTTATAAAAAGCCTTGTTCGGCCCATCGCCTGGTCAATCCGGTTTGTCGAGCTTTCCCACAGTGGAGGCCAGGGTCAAACCGGTCTGACCAGGCATAGGTTTCAGGACCGGCCTCTGACTGGCCAAAGCGCTGACTCGTACCAATGTGACGTGAACAGACTCTGGCTGCTGAGAGAGTGGACAGCCCTCACTATTAACACACAGGTCATACGGATTTAATATTTCACAACAACATACCGCTGTGCTAATTCAATTCAACTTTATTACGGACTCGAGGTCCAAAGAGACCGAGTGACATCATAAACAAACAACACAAACAAACTTTCTCGACTGATAGCGAATGGCACTACAGGTGACATTAACCATTGAACCAATTACTGTATTTACAGACTTATTTAAACGGCATATAACCCTCGGCTCATGTTAAATACGGTCCGGGTTCGGTCCTGATCCGGTCCAGGTTTGCCCCAAACTACCACTCACAGTGAGTCCGGCTGACACTGTGGCTCCAGCGCCAGATGCTGCAGACACAGAAACGGCCCTCGCGAGAACAGAAGTGCACTTGAGTTTCGCTCTTGGTGTGAGTTCACGTGATAAATAGCCCCATATACTCTATAGGTAGTTTTTGTAAACTAAAGCCGTATTTGCCAGAACGACGACTCTCCCCAGTGAAGTGGAGGCTTTAAACACACTAGTGCCCCTGTGTCACTGGTAATGGAGAAATGTTTACATTTCCGATGTTACACGCGTGTACAGGCGGTAAACGAGACCAGATAAGTAGTGAGCGGACAGATTTTATTTTGAAATACACCGGATCTTCTTTTCTCACGAGACCTGACTTCCTGTTTGGCTCTTGTTTGTCCGTCAGCTTGATCCGTTGGGGCTCCGGTCTCCGACATAAATAGACTTCTTGTGGATTCTTTCCGTTGCCGCCGGACGGCCTCGGTAGCCGGACCCGGACTTTGCGGAGCAGTGTGAGTGTGCAACATTGGTTTGAATGACTTTCTAAGTTCGCGGACGCCGTACCGGACCTTAACCGGATTTAATGTGAGCCGGGGGTTCAACGGTACATAAGCGTCTGCAGTGTGTTTATTCCAGCAGTGACAAACATCTGACTCACACTGGTCCATCTCGGCCTCCTGAGAAGCTCACGCAGAGCGTCGTTATAGGCCACCTGCAACCTTTGCAAAGTTGCTAAAAGGGGATTTTGCTGATATTAGCATTTAGCCGCTGTTAGCGCAGCTTTAGCTGCTGTTAGCATAACATTTGCATGTAGCTTACCTTCATAGTTGTATTTAGTGGTTTCTTTTCTGTTTTATTACAGCTTGGCACCTCTGAATGATTCCATAACTCCCACCAGAGGGCAGCATTTGTTCTCATCGCGGCTCTAAAAACTTTGAATGATGATCTGTACAGCGGCTCCGCCCACAACAACTGCAGGTGTGTGTGTGGTGGAAACAGAAGCGTGTGCGGAGTCGATACGTGCACGTAGATCGTGGCAAGACCTTTATTAGAGATCTTTACTGTAGATCCGCCCCGTACAGCGTCATCTCGACACGTGGATGAAAAATATGTCAATATTTGTGATTGAACGCACGAGGGAAAGCCAGTGATGTTGTAGCTACCAGAGGTGGGAAGGTACTTAAGTAGTTTTTCAGGTATCTGTACTTTTTTTTGCGACTTTTTACTTTTACTCCTTACTTTTAAAAACACAAGTATCTGTACTTTCTACTTCTTACATTTTAAATAATCAGGTCGTTACTTTTAAAATCTCCAAAGATGAGCGACAACACGACGTAAAAACCCGGGCCAAAAAGCGCTGACAAACAGGAAGCTCGAGGACGCGAGCTAGTCAAGCACATGGAGAGTCACGCTGTGTTTGTTGTGACTGTGAATGAGTCGGTCTGGAGGAAAGTGAGCAGGATGATACTGCAGACACCGAAAGACAAGTTTATAGGAATTTGTCTCATACTCGTGTAAACGATAACTCACGTGCATGAAGTAAACAAACTGGAACCCAGGCCGAGAGGGAACGCTGAGGAGCTGAGCCAAGCGTAACTTTCAGACAGATTTAGACACTTTTCAAACCTTCTGTGACTATTTTTGGAAACAGGGCAAACAACAAATGTTGTGTGACCCTCCAGGGTTTTAATAAAGTCACCATCGCGTCCTCAAAGCTCATCCAGCAGCTCAGTGTGCAGGTCAGTCCCACGCCTCAAAGTAACTCCTCCGATCGGCTTCTCTCGGGTCTGTTTTATGATCGATCACAAACACAAACGCTCCGTCAACACTCGCCTTTACACCAGATAACAACAAATAATCCCAAATCCGCGGTAAAAACAAGAGTAGAGAAATCTGCACTGACATTGATGTCAGTGCGAAACGCTTCCTGTTGTTCCTACAAAATAAAAAGCGTCAATGTTCCAGCCGCTGGAAGAGTGTTTGCAATGTTAATTTATAAATGAACCTAATATTTTAGGTTCAAATGGACACAAATCTTTTTTCTTCAAATAGAAATAAAGGCCTGTCTCTAAGTTTGGCCTGGTTCCAATAAAGGCCTGGTTCTCGATGTGCTTGAGTAAATAAAGGCCCCGGCCTATATTAGAGGATTTAAGAGTATGTACTTTTTTTACTTTTACTTAAGTAAGGCAGAGGTTGCAGTACATTTAGTAGTACATTAGAGTAGTTTTGTGCACAAGTATTAGTACTTTTACTTAAGTACTGAACACTAGTACTTTTGACATCTCTGGTAGCTACATCTTCGCCTCACTAGCGACAAAACAAACGTATTACATTTTTATCCTCTGACATGAAAACGGAGATGTTAAGGTGGGAAAAAATCTCCACGTCGGCCACTGTGTGAAAACTCAACACGTTCACCTGCCGTGTCGTTCCTTAAATGGGGGTAAAGTTGAATCAAACGGTAAATCGAGGTTTTTTTTTGGGGGGGGGGGGTTGCCCAGCTTTAGTTGAGATTTTTGCCTTTTCTCCGTCCTGTCCTATTGTGTATCTTTGCATCTTTTCCTAATTGAGTCATTATCGGCCACATCTGCTCGACCTCCTCCCCTCCCTGTCTCCGTCTCCGTCTCGTCTGCGTTTGGCGCCGGCCCAAAGACGCCGCCGCGGCAGCACCCTTCCACCTCCGCGCCTCCGCCTCATCAGACGTGAGAACGAGGTAAGCGCTCCGTCTCCCGCTAACCCGCTAATATATGCAGGCTGGAGAGCGGCGGCGGCGTTGTGGGTAGTGGACCGCGGGCTAATCCAAGGCGAGTGTGAAATGTGCAAAGTGGCAGGACATTTACCAGCCGCACGAATTAGCGCCGAAGCTAGCGCCGGCAATGGAATCGTTCGCACCCCGGGCCGGCGGAGGTGCAGCCGAGCAGTTTGGCGTCGCCGGAGTGAAAGGGCCGAGATTTGCATCGAGGTGGAAGTGGATTACGTACACGGACAGTTGCCGAGTTCTTTTAAAGCAGAACTAAGTAACTTGTTTACTTTAATAAATCCTTTCCGTAGTCCCTCTGAGGGTAATACAAGTGTTAATGGGATGATTGGAGGGTCTTTCATTTCCCCCTGGTGTCTCTGGCCAGAAAACCATGCTTGCAACTTGACTGCCACCGGGGTAGAGCAACCAATACACACTAATAGAATCACAGAGAAGAAGCTAACAGGCTAACGGGCAAAGCTAACTGTGGGCTAGCGCCACTTAAACAGTATTTACAGCTAAGTTTGAGCGAAAAAAATTATTCCCATTGTATAACTGGATGTACAACACCCCTCTCTCCCTTCACCTTTCTGTCAGCGTAGTATTTACTCTCCAAAACAATTAATAAGTTAAAAAAATCGTAACTTGCTAAGACACCTGCAGTTGCACTTATGGCCTCTAGGGGCAAGAGTTACTTAGTACTGCTTTAAGGTGAGACACGGCAGGTGAAAGTATTGATTTTTCACGCAGTGGTCGAAGTGGAGATTTGTATCTATTTTCCTCCTTTACATCTTAGTTTTCATGTCAGAGAATAAAAAGCATGAGGCTTATTTTATGATGATTTGTCGCCTGCGACGCGGAGGTAACAGGAAGTAGCAGCTGCGTCGAAAGTCCGTCTTTCCCGCGTGTATTCATTCACAAATATTGACAGACTTTACATCCACGTGTCCTGTGAAGGGTCCCCGTGATGACGCTATCACCCAAATATGGTATTTTTCCTCCTACAAGACGCCTGGTGCTGAAGAGCCAAAGAAGGTTCCACTCACTACAAAACTTCAGGGCTTGTTTTCTCTGAATGAGAGAAGGCCCCACTCGGGCAGCGGGTGAGCCCTTATAGTCGCTCATACAGACTCCAAACTTTAGAGTCTTGGACTTAACAAGATTCTGAAGGTTTTTTCAGAGGGATTTTTTAATATCTAATTCCTAGCCTGATTTATTCAGCTTTGAACACGAAAAAACAGGCGGAATTTGAGTTTTTACAGATGTTTTCACTTATGATTTAGTTAATTGAAAAACTAAACAATATATCCAAAATCCCTCTGAAAAAATCTGAGTTACTAATATGTCAATAAAATGAAACCATACGTTTTAATCTGGCTCAATTCATTATTTTTATTTCGTTGCCCAAAATATCGGCAATGCAAAAAATGTCTTATTTTTATATGAAAACATAAAATGACACTAAATGTTTTCCTCATATTTATATCAGTGATGTTCAGCAAACCCAAATTGATATCTCTACTTTTATGTTTTTTCCCTTATTCACCTGCAGTGCCTTAACTACGATACAATATTTTCTATCCTTTTGTCCAACAGAGACTGGGCACAAGAACTGAAGCTCCAACAAGGACCGGATGTTCTTCAGCCCTGTTAGTCTATAGTGCAGAGGTCCTCGGTCTGGATCTGGACCCACGCGCCAACCCGTCCAGACCCGGACCTTGAAGCCGAACTCTGGACCTGACCGTGAACCTCGCGTGTGCTCTCCCTCTCCGACTGCAGCAGAGCGGGAAAACTACAGCCCAACAGAAAGTGCTGCCCCTGAGCTCCTTGACACTTTTTATATTTTAGAAACAGCCACAGAATGACTGAAATACGGCACCGCTAAAGTTTTGAAACAAAAGACATTAAATATGTGCGATCGTAATGCGCAAAATAATGCAGCTGTTTCCAGATCCTAAGAACTAAAAAAACAGGACCTGGACTAATTTTTACAGTTGCTTACTTGTGTGTGCTTTCAGTGGATTATTTTTATATTACTTCTGCTGAAACAAGAATTTCCCTTGGGATCAATAAAGTATCTATCTATCTATCTATCTATCTATCTATCTATCTATCTATCTATCTAAACCTGGATTTAACCAGGACTAAATGTGGACTAAACTTGAACTTAAGCCAGGACTAAGCCCGGGCTCAGTACATATTACAGTGTAGGCTTTCTGCATTCTGATATTTTGGAGCCAAAATGTATTTCAGAGTAAAAAAAAAAAACAGGATTCAATGAATTGCATTTTTTCCATTTAACCCGTATTACCGTGAATTAACCCTGTATGTTCCAGACCTTTGCTTGTTGTTGTTGTTTTGTTTTTCAATTTAATTCAGGACCCTGGTCTAGTGGAACATCTTATATTAACATAAACACATGGTTGCCAGACATTTCAGAAACACAAAAGTTACAATGTCAGATGTTTCCTGTAGACCAGGCCAGAGGGAGGGCCGTCTGTATCTGACTGTAGTTTGATCGGCCGTAGTTCTACAGTCTTTGGTGGAGTAGGTATGAACGTCTGAAGAATACATAAATTAAAAGCTCTGGGCATAACATTTGCATATTCATATCCTTATACAGAAAGATACTTATGTAATAGATGTTAACATGCCAATTTGAGCAAAGAGACTTCAGCCAAGAGAGAAGTGCTCTTACTATTAGATCAATCAACCCTCCCAATACACAGGGAAGACGTGGAGCGTGTTTTCATTGGAATAAACCCAAATAAAGCAGCAGGTCCTGACAAAATTTCAGGTCGCCTGTTACAGACCTGTGGTAGAGAGCTATCTGGGGTTTTCTGTGACTTGTTTAACCAGTCTCTTGAACCATACAGTGTCCCTACCCTCTGGTATTATTAGTAGTATTATCTGCCCTGTGCCCAAGGTGTTTTAGTTGTTTTAAGTCAACTGTTGGAGGAGGTCTGACGGTTCAACAGACTCTCTTCAATTTGCATACAGGAAGAACAGGGGTTATGATGATGCTGTTTTGACGAAGAAACACCGCCCGGCTGGTCTTTGTGGACTCCTCCAGTGCCTTTAATACTGTGCAGCCACATCTTATGGGCCAGAAGTTGCAACGGTTAAATGTAAATCCAAATCTGATCCTGTGGGTGCTCTCCTTCCTGACAGAGAGAGAGCAGCGGCTGAGGTTCAGTGGTCACTGTCGATCAGTTAGAACAGCGGTGCCCAAACGTTCTCTCTCCAAGTGCCTGTGGCTCGCGGGCCAAACACGGCGATGTCAAGCGTGAAACACATATGACTGCAAATAATAATAGTTACTTTATTTTATTTTTCAATAGCCTATACATTTGCATTTGATTCTATCTTTGTGTGACCTGAGGTACTTAAAAATAAATAACCAAAAATAACTAAAGTAGTGATAAACCAAAGGACACACAGATAAGTTTGTAACAATAAATGGGCAGAGACAGTGTTTTTAAAATATGTAATTAAAAGTTTATTTGAGAGACCAGCAGCAATAAAAGAGGTTAGAAAAATGATATTTATTTGCAGGGTTAAAATTCAAGTTAAAATGGCCAAAAGTAAAAAAACGACCAATTAAAACCTTGCAGCCCCTGGGCCAGAACCAATCGAAATCTAAAAAGACAGATAAGTATTAAAAAGAACCTAACAAGAATGACTTGGGAGGAGGTAGCCCCACCCCAAACAAAACGGAAAGTGCTACCCACATACACACACACCCACACACACACTAAATAACAAAAATCCCAGGTGCAAAACGGAAAACACGGGCCAAACCCCCCTCCCAAGCACATCCAAGGGACAAACAAATCTAAAACTAAAAGACCCAGGGACTGCTATACCCAATTGGTGCAGAGCTAAAATCCTAAGGGTTTCTAAATGTTGCAAAATCTAAAGGAAACCCATAAAACGAACTCTAAAACAAAACAGTAGCAGGCTAAAATCTGCAATTAAAATGGAAACAAACGTTAAAAACCCAAATGCAATACATGTAAACAAAGTACTAAAACGCTTGTCCCACCTTAAAATTGCAATAAAAACGGGGGAAAATAGCCGCCACCGGAGTTCTAAAATAGCTCTAAAACCAGAGGAATAAATTAACAAATGTTTAAAAAATGCTAAAAGCGAGGGAGGTTAAAACACACCTGTCACCAGCCAGCAGCAGTCGAGACTGATCACCAGGCGCGGGGGAGATTTAAAGGAGAGGCCACTTCCTCCATTAGGCAGGAAGCGGCAAATCCATGTTTGGGAAGGGAGCCCCCTACTGTCCGCTACAATCGCAAATAACATGCTACATTAAAACAAACGTTAACTATGGCAAAAGCCTAGTTTTAGTAAAACAAAATCAACAATTGCAGCAATAAAGTGCAAAATGTAAACAACAACAACACCTATAGCTACAGAACCTACAGTGACTTTACCTCATTCATTTGTTAACTTAAAGAAAATGCCACATTAGATCATTGTGTTCAGTTCAGCATAAAGTCTTAAGTCAGTTTTTAACATGACCTATGTTGATGTCAACAAACTTTGCAATAAAAGTTTGAAAACTGGGAAAGTTGATGCTACATCGCTCTGTGATAAACACCAAGACACCACAACAGTGTTTCCTTAACTTTGCGAAAGGAGAGAAACAGCGCCCCCAATTTGACGCTGGTGGCCAAACAGTGTACTGCATCTATATTTACCATTGAGAATGAATGGGGAGAGCTAGGATTAATCATACCTGCGCAAAAGTAGGTCACTCTCTGGCGGGCCAATGGGATTGTTCTGGCGGGCCCCACTTTGGGCACTCCTGAGTTAGAACCATCTCAAGGGGGAGTCCTCAGGGTTCAGTGGTTTCTCCTGTTCTGTTCACGTTATACACAAATGACTGTAAACCCGGACATACAGTATTTAAAGTATGCAGACGATACAGTAATCATTGACACAGGCAACTCCGACAGACACACAGTTCAAACCAGAGCTCACTTTAGAAAACAGCTCTGGAAAGATCTTTTTCTGTTTCTTAGTTTTTCAACAATAAAAATATCAGGAATGACGTGGTTGTGATGTGGCTTTAAGTAAGAACATTGAGTACTTCTTGTATCCCGGACCAAATCAACCCTGAAACCGCTAGTACTACATACAATGTACTTTTACTGCTCCATTTCCATTACTTCAATCCTCCATTTCCATACTTCTCCTCAGGTCATGTTTGACTAATAGCGCTCTTCACTTTCCTCTTTGGTGAGCCTGGTAAACAGCGCCGCAGTAAGAGGCTTCAAACGGCGCGTGCCAGCTTTATTTGAGTACTATTTGAGTACTGCGCTCCTGAGCCAACAATACTCCGCTCCTGAGCCAACAAGCCCGCGCCGCGTTTGAATGGGAGACGCCGCCGCCGCCCGGCTTTAGGCATGCATGACTTCAGTGCAACAACAAAAGGCCGAGCGGGCTGGAGTTTACCGAGGCCCCGGAGCTCCCTTTGGCTTTTAACCAAATGAGTGGGGCTCGTTAGGCCGAGGCTTGCACTAAAAAGAGGATTCAAACCGGCTATTACCGCGCTGATGCGACCACTGAGTGATGGACATGCAAACCATCGCCGTGACGACTTCTGTGACGTCACGTATTTGTTTGTGAAATGGAAATCTATGGACTGAGGTCTGTCTGACGCTCAAACATTCCTGAATCAGAAAAGAGAAGCTTGTGCTGAAACTGAATTTTATTTCTGAAATCAGGAACTCCGAAGTCCGATGATGAAACTTCGATAAAAACATTTTTTTTCTCGTAAAGTTTGTAAAAATGTTCAGTTGTTGCAAAAATGACTTCTCTGAATCATAAAGGGATTGAAAGATTGAATGAATGTGTGGTTTGTTTGGTTGATTGAGGCATTTGAATCAATACAATTCTCCAACTGTAACACAAACATTTCAAACAAAAAAGGAAATGTGGTTCCAAGACTAACTAAAGGTGTGTGGAAGGATTTAAACGTCTCTTAAAGGAACAGGCCGGTGTTTTTCTATACTGAGATCTGTTCTTACCTGAGCTTAGACGAGTTGATACGTACCTGTCTGGTCTTTACGCGTGCGCTCAGTCACGCACAAAGACCAGAGAGGTTGTTTATTTTATTTTTATTGATTTATTGATTTATTTGTGAGGGACGATGCAATCAACATAGTTACAATAAAGTTTCCCATGCTAGATTATAATAGTGTCAAATTTGGTGTTTTATGAAAGATACAAAAATAGAATATATGTATAATAATTCGATCATTTTGAGTACATTTTATAGACCAGGATTCTGTGTCCTTAATAAAGCCTTAATAAAGCTTGCTTGATTGATTGATTACATAAATGTAGATTCCTGAATGTAAACCCCAATTGTGTTCCTTTGAAGAATGAATTGATGTCCTTGTATAAGTCTCTTAAAATTCTAGGATGTAAAGGTAAAACTATGTGGAACATTATCTGTAAACGGGTGATTGACATGACGTGCATATTTTTGTGTTCGAGTGTTATATTTCTTTTAAAAATAATTTGATCTTTTCATTACATGTGTCACTTTATTCTACAAAACCTATTTAGTTTAAACACATTTTCATCACATTTCAATAATAAATATTTCTTTATGTTTTCACACCTCAAACCCCTAAAATGTCAGGTGGTGCAACCGTCCGAGCAAATGATTAGACTAATGAAGCTTCTGAAAATTGTATTTTCAGGGTAACAATTAAAAAATAAAACCTCATGGCATAATTGTATGTTAAATATCTGTTAAATAAGCTTCATTTGTGAATATTAATAGTTTTAAAGCTTTTGAGATCATTAAAAAACTTTTGTCCGACAATTTGTAATCTTAAAATATCAGGGTGGCACAACCGTAAGAACAGGCCTTTTATTTTGAAATAAAGAATAGTATCAGCAAACAGGATATGACATCAGCCAGAAGAACAAGTCGTCTTTATGGCTGAGTGAAAAGGTTTGAAAATCTCTTTCAAGAATTAAGAGAAAAAATAGCTTTTTTCCGACTCATAGGTAAACTGTGACACTTTCTGTGTCAGGTGGTACAACCAATGTAAATATTGGAAAATATTATTTTATTATAAAAGTCTTAATTTGTTTTTAAAGTAAATGTTTACCCATGCTAACAAATGCTAAAGCTAATGTAAGAGTCCACATAAAAGACAATTTAATTTGAAATGAGTTGCTAAAGTCAGGTGGTCCAACTGCAAAAAATGTCAAATTACCATCTAAAAACTATAGGGATGCACTGATCCAATACTGGTATAAGTATCAGAGTCAATACTAGAAAAAAAATCAGTTATTGGTTTAAAATCTCCGATACTGAACCGATAACTGTTTTGGGCTGACATCGAGCGCTCAGTCCATGGTCCTCCTGTTTTATTTCTGATTACAGCATCAGTCAGTTACAAATTACAGATGAAATGTTCAGAGGAGAAAGACTGTCTAAGATACACCTGGCAAAGATTTGACTTTATACATTTTTGGAAACTATTTAAATTTTAGAAAAAACTTGGTTGCGCCACCTGACACGTTTTTATACAGAGAAACTACAAATACATAAAAAATACATTTAAATAGTTTTAAATGTTATTTAACAAACATAACTTGTTTAAACACAAAATTATCGACTCAAAAATATGCATGCCATAGGTTTTGAAAAAACATTTTGAAAATACGTTTTTAGACCCTTATCCGTCATTGACCCATATATGAGCTGATGCCCTTTTGTTTTTGTAATACAAATGTTTATTTATTTATTTTATGTATTTATTTTTTATTTTAGTGCTGCTTAGATTTTGTGTTGCCTTTTTGATTCAGACACATTGTCAATTGACTTTTCAATAAAAAAATTAATAAAACAAAGTTACAATAAAGTTTTGCAGCTGATGCGATACGTATAGAGCTTTAAGCTAGTGCTAATTCACAGCTCATGTCCCCGGTCCAAGTCTAGTTACACAAAATGAAACATGTGGATTTTCTAAGCGGATAAAAAGGGGAACTATATTGTGAGGCGTAAAAACACCTGAGGAGCTCTTTGATATTACTGCGCAGACGTTGAAGTGCTCCTAAAGTGTTACTACGCCTCACAATATAGTTCCCCTTTAGAAAATCAACATGTTTAATTTTGCGTAACTAGACTTGGTTCGTGTAACTACTCATGTAACTGTATTTAAAAGGGGAAACGTGGAAGAGCTTGGCCCCATAGAGGAGAGGAGGAGAGGCTAAATGCTAACAACATCTTTGGTCTTTTTGACTGAGCGCACGCGTAAAGACCAGACAGGTACGCATCAACTCGTCTAAGCTCAGGTAAGAACAGATCTCAGTATGGAAAGACACTGTTCCTTTAAAAGTAGCCCTCCATACTGGTTATGCTTCAATATGTGGCACTCGGTGAAAAAAGTTTAGCAGATTCTTAGTAAATATTTTGTAAACTTCACCTACAGTCCATGTTCAAATCAATAATTGGTTTTACCGATGACATAGATACAAGGAGAGGAGTGAAACAAGCAAACGGGTTTACTATGACAGTAAAATAATAAAATCCTCCGAATAGAGTCAATGATCTGACATTAAAACATTTGTTCTTTATGTTCTTCACCCTCAGTGTGAGAGAGAGTTCAGGCTAAGGCCTTAAACCTGATCAGGCCCAGGCACAGCTCAGACTGAGACTGGCTTATCAAACGGAGATGACAACAAAATAAGACAGACTTGACCAAATAAGCCTAGTTTATGGAGTTAGACAGCCTTCTGATCTAGTCCTAGTTCAGCCCTGGTTCAGCCCCGGTATAACCCTATAGTTCAGCCCTATAAAGCCCTAGTTTAGCCCTGCTTTAGCCCTAGTTTAGCTCTTCAGTCCTGGTTTAGCCCTAGTTTAGCCCTGGTTCAGCCCTAGTTAGCCTAGTTTAGCCCTGTTAGCCCTGGTTTAGCCCTGCTTTAGCCCTAGTTTAGCCCTGGTTCAGCCCTAGTTTAGCCCTAGTTTAGCCCTGGTTTAGCCCTGGTTTAGCCCTGCTTTAGCCCTAGTTTAGCTCTTCAGTCCTGGTTCAGCCCTAGTTTAGCCCTAGTTTAGCCCTGGTTTAGCCCTGCTTTAGCCCTAGTTTAGCTCTTCAGTCCTGGTTTAGCCCTAGTTTAGCCCTAGTTTAGCTCTAGTTCAGCCCTGGCATAGCTCTGGTATAACACTAGTTTAGCTCTGGTATAACCCTGGCACAGCCCTAGTTCAGTAGTCTGCTGACGTCCCTGTTCTCCGGCCTGCTTTGCCTGTGTGTACTCTGCAGTGAGGGGCATGGTTTAGCCCTGGTTTAGTCCTAGTTTAGCTCTGGTTCAGCCCTGGTATAACCCTATAGTTTAGCCCTAGTTTAGCCCTAGTTTAGCTCTGGTTTAGCTCTGGTTTAGCTTTGGTATAGCCCTGGTTTAGCCCTGCTATAACCCTGGTATAACTCTGGTTCAGTAGTCTGGTGACGTCCCTGTTCTCCGGCCTGCTTTGCCTGTGTGTACTCTGCAGTGAGGGGCATGGTTTAGCCCTGGTTTAGTCCTAGTTTAGCTCTGGTTCAGCCCTGGTATAACCCTATAGTTTAGCCCTAGTTTAGCTCTGGTTTAGCTGTGGTTTAGCTTTGGTATAGCCCTGGTTTAGCCCTGCTATAACCCTGGCACAGCCCTAGTTCAGTAGTCTGGTGACGTCCCTGTTCTCCGGCCTGCTTTGCCTGTGTGTACTCTGCAGGGAGGCGCATTAGGCAAAGAGCAGGATCAGTCTGTGCCGGGGCCGCACCATTAGCTGCCGGGATTAACCGGATATAAACCCACATTTAACTCAACCCCCGAGGGCTTTCAACATGTCCAAATGAAGAATGGAGGCAAATACGAGGAGAGCTGTTATGCAAATCAGACTTTTTGGAGCTTTTTAACGAGCCTTCACTCATAACAGGTGAAAGAAAAACAAAGCAACGAGAACAACACAAAAAGTTCAGTGTTAGCGAGCGCTGTTCAGCCGGTTACTGACCAGGGGTTAGAGTTAGAAACCGCGATGTTTACATACACTTCATAAAAAGACACATTTGCATTTTTTCTCACTGTCTGACATGAAACCAGAATTAACTTTTCTTTTTTTTAGATTAAGTCGAATTTTTTTAACGATTTCTATTTGTCAAATTCCAGAAAAATTAAATGTTTTTGTTACTTTTTACAAAACCAAAAGTTTACATGTCATTAATATTTGGCAGCATTGCCTTTAAACTGTATATTTTGGGTCAGATGATTTGGATTTCCTTCCACAAGCTTCTCACAATAGTTGGATGAGTTTTGGTCCATTCCTCCAAACAGAACTGGTGTAACTGAGACACATTTGTAGGCCACCTTGCGTGCCTATGCCTTTGTTTTCCTTAAGCCACTTTGTAACCAGTTTGGATTTGGGTCATTGTCCATTTGGAAGACCCATCTGTCCAAGCTTTCACTTCCTCCTGGCTCTGGAGATGTTGCTCCAATATTTCCACATAAAGTTCTTTCTTCATGATGTCGTCTATATCAGCCGTCGTTCCACAAAGCACGACCCGGCCGCATTTATTTTTATTTCATTTTTATTTACAATTTGTACTTTTTTTAATTTTTCCTCTTTCCCATTCACATAATAACCATATCCAATCATTACTTATAAACACCAGTCACCATTCTATTAATTGACTATTAATTTAGTTATAATAAGTATTACATAGTCAACACGACCCATTATTATTGCCATTCCCATTTCCACTGTAAAATATTGGTTGTGATTGTTTTATTATTTTGTTGTTTGCCTTGTTTAGCGAGGTGCCTTAAAAAGCCAGGGTGTAATGTGGTAGGTAGAGGGCAGTAGCCCCCCACCAGCAAGCTCTCACCCTGCTGCCCTAACTAGTTATTGTTGTGAGACAGTTCTGAGCTCTATACTGGGGGGCTGGTGACATTGGTTCTATCAGCAGTGATGTGGTTAAACAGATTCACAGTTATACAAAATTACATGTAAATAAAAAGAACAAGGTCACATGTCTTTAGCATATTTCTCAAACACACTTCTCTTATACTGTTTTTGAATTGCTGTAGACTATCAGCGCCTTTTAAGGGTTACTCTAGATGATTCCACAGATGTACACCTCTCCGGGTGATACAGTGACTTTTTGTGTTGTTGTTGTGAAATATTAAATCCGTATGACCTGCGTGTCAATAGTGAGGGCTGTCCACTCTCTCGTGGCCAATCAGAGGCCAGAGTCTGTTCACGTCACATCAGACATGGGTCAGCGCTTTGGCCACAGCCAGAGGTCGGGCCCAAAACCTATACCTGGTCAGACCGGTTTGGCCTTTGTTATGGAAAAGGTCGATAAAGCGGGTGAAAGAGCCATTCGGCTGACACCCCTGCATGTGGAAAAGAGCCTTTAGTGAAGTGCACCAGCCCCTCCTGCAGCAGAACAGCCCCACAGCATGATGCTGCCCCCCTGTATTTCACAGCTGGGATGGTGTTCTCAGGCTTTTTCCTCCAAACGTGACCATGGTCATTCTGGACAAACAGACACAGGATATGTGTCCAAACATTAAAGTCTTTATCCTTGTGTTTGTTTTGGAGTCAGAGCTTCTTCCTGGCAGAGTTCCCTCTCAGTCCATGTCGGGACAGGACTTGTTTCACTCTGGATAATGACAAACTCACGTTCATCTCTGGGACACAGAACCCGCCTTCTTTCTGACCTGTATGATGATTGGACATTTCCATCATTGTTTTAACCAATGAACCTGAACCTTCAAGTGTCTATAAATTACACCCAAGGATGAACCAGAGTTGAGCTTCTGAGGTCATGACATCGTCATCTGGGCTTTAAACTGCTTAAAGGTATAATAATAATTAGTGTATGTAAACTTCTATCTTTGTAAAAAGTAACACAAAACATTCATCTGGTATTTGACAAATAGAAATAATTTTTAAACCTAAAAAAAAAAAAGTTAATTCTGGTTTCATGTCATATAGGAAAAATGGAAATGTGTCGTTTTATAAAGTGTATTTAAACATATGGTTCCCGCTGTAAGATGTGTTTCAGTCACTCAGATCTTACTCATAGTTTTAGAAACTAGAAAGTCTTGGCTTTCAAATGAGGTATCACTGACTGGCGCATAGGTTGTAAGGCCTCATGTCAACAGGCTTTGAGATTTGGATATGTATAATTGCTAACCCGAACCCTTAACCTAACCTGGCTGATAACAGGTCAGGACAGTGACTGCAGAGGGTGAGCGGTGTCTTCAGTGATGAGTTTTAGTTTAGTTTAGTTAAGTTAAGTTTAGTTTAGTTTAGTTTAGTTTAGTTTAGTTTAGTTTAGTTTAGTTTAGTTTAGTTTATTGAAAGGACAGTGTGCAGTTACATTGAAAAGATGGCTGCACCAGATTTAGCACTATGCTAATTTACATCTGTAGTCCTACAAAATTGAAATTACATAAACACATTTAGGGCAATTTAATACTACAAATGCAAGTTACAAAGTGCAATATTAGCAGTTTTAAAGTGTCACAGTCTATACCAGGGGTGCGACTACACCAATGTACGTAGACACTGGAAGCAAGGTGGGTGAAGTGTCTTGCCCAAGAACCTTCCGATCATGAGACGACCCGCTCTACCATCTGTGTCACTGTCGCCCCAAACTTACAAATTACATTATTTGCAAATATTACATTATTTGCGGATTATTACTGGGGCTGGGTACCATTAAATGACACCATTAAATGACACCATTAAATGACACCATTATGGTATCGGAAAACAATTTAGGAACTACTCCGAGAAACTAAAAGTATCGAAAAACAGGTACAAAAAATATGTCTTTAGATCCAGGTTTTGATGCTGTTGGTCCAGGGACAGCATCAAGGGAAGTGACTTTGTTGTTTCAGCTAAAAACATGCTAAAAAACATGGTCGGCACGGCAACAGTTTAAAATAGTTTGCCAAACTAAAGAAAGCTGGGTACAATCTTTAGCAAACTCTTATGATTGTGTTAACTATGTTTTAGCAAAATGTGTGTCTAAAGTGTCATATGCACTTTTATAGTTCCCTAAGCCTTATGTGGCGTCAATGGCAGAGAATTAAAATGGATTGTATTGAAATAATAATATTACATTATATAAGCTAGAATATGACTTTATACACTATAGGTACAATTATTAAGGTCACAAATGGTCAAGATCAAAAGCTGCCAGAGGGAAAACGTTCATTTACTGCACCACTTTACGGATGTATTTTCTACAAAATAAAGATACAGAGAAACCAACGGTGAGAAAATGGTTCAAAGGCCCAATTTTAATGCTAAACATAATGCTAACGTTAGCGTCCTGCCGCATGCTAATGGCTAGCTGCGACTGCTGGTTTTTCACTTCTAATGGACACGGCTGTCTCAAAACATCCATCAAGACCCAATTTTGACTTTGCTTTATTACTGTGTGCTAAATATGCTTATAGTCCGCCAGAAAATGTGCAAAAAGAGTTTAAAATGATTGGATGACAGAGTTCCTTCCTTAGCTAGAACAGAATTCATATTTGGAAGGGGACGTCTCCATGGTAACTATAGGGTGATCTCGTTTCTATGGCTCCTGCAGGGAAACATTCTCCAGTGTTAGCTCAGGAGTTGTTCAACACAGAGCCATTTTGTTGTTTGCAGAGAGAACAGTTGTCGAAAGTCATCCCAAACCCTCGTCAAACATGTCAGTTTACACTTGGATCGAAGGTTTTGCAACGCGTAAGTATCGTGCTACAACATATGTTCTTTTTAATGCGCAAATGTGACAGTTTGGCCCAAAATGGTTTAGTTTTCGGTTCAAGTGGACGTTCTTTTAATGCTGTTTAGATGTATTTTTCTAGTAAAACAGAAATATACTAACACGGGTGTCTCACAAAATGCTGGGCCCTGTGTATAAACCCATTTGTTGATGTTTGATCTGATTTTAAGCAGTGAACAGGATTTCTGAGGGCCCCTTTCTGCTCTGGGCCCTGAGTAAACAGTCAGATTTCCCTGTATGTTAGTTTAAAATCACTAGTTTTGTTTGAAAGGCACAAAATGTCAAGAGTGTTAAATTTGCTCTCTTAGCTTAGCGGTTTAGACATTCTGAAAGACTGTATGATTTAATAAAATCCCCACCATATCACTAAATACCAAGATCGTTTGACTAATATTGTATTTATCTGTTTGTCTTTTCTAGAGGTGCGTAGAAGTGTTCGCCTGCAGAACATCGGCTATTACAGAGACGGGGACTTTGACGAGTCCGAACTACAGCTGAGGAGACATTGTCTGCAAGAGCCTGTCATCAGCTACAGAGAGACCCCTTATAGGTAAGTTTTCCAGTTTAGCTTTGCGACACTGCACACAGCCACAACACAGCATAAAGATCATTGAATTTGCATAAACAAACACATCAGCCCGTTGTCCGAACGCCAGCAGAATGAGTGCAGTGCGTCTGCTGTAAGTTCACTAAACTCTGGGAATAATGTATTTCTGAGATAAAGACCAACAAAATTCAAGAGACACTAGAATATTTATGGATAAATGTGAGTCAGATACGTTTTATTTAACACGGCTTTTACATGAATGGCGTAGTTTCTCCTGCGGGACGAGAGAAGACACAAAGTCAGTGCATCTCTATTAGGCCACTGCACATGCGCGGACATAAGTGGTCAGAGTTTTGCGGGTTGCGGGCATACACGTCGCGGGATTGGGCGGTCACGCTGCGCACACGTTACGGACGCGGGCGGTAATGGTCAGAAATTCAGCGGGAGCAGGATGAAAATAACAGTCCCGCGCAGTTCTCTCGTATGGTTGACTAATACTGTACCATTTCGCCTGCGTATGTTCCAGAAAGTGTGCGTTTTCTAAATGCGACCGTTTCTTTCCTCTTTGTTGCAGGCCACGACGTCGCCACAGACAGCAACCTCTGCAGCCGGAGCCAATGAGGATAGATCGCGGGACTTCACCTCATGTATCTATAGTCAAGAGGGATCAAGCGACTTCACCTCATGTTTCTACAATGAAGAGAGATCAAGGTACCTCTCCCCATGTCCGAAACTACATGTACCTAACCCATCCAGTCAAGCCTAAGCGTCTGGAGAACAAGGGAATGCAAACCTATTGGCATGAGGAAACAAGGTCAACCTGGAGCGAAATGGTTCTGCTGATGCTTGCAGCTCTCCTATGGATTGTTGTATGGATGTTCGTTTTCTACAGTAAGTATTTTTTCTACTTAATGCGAGGTACTGCAGGTGAATAGGGGATCAAATTTAACTTGCATATTAGTTACGATTTGCTCTTGTTTAGTTTTTGAATAAGCTACTTAATAGCAGAAAAAAATGTCTCCTTGTTTTTTGGGGTTCAAAACTCAATAAGTAATAATAATCAGGCAGCAGTTATTAGAACCTTCAAAATATTGTCAAGTTGAAGAAGTGTCTGTTACACTTTCCCGTATAAATACATTGAGAACATTATTGTGAAGATCAGGTCATTTTAAAAAGTGAGTTTTGTTGCAGTGTCTCCTCTTAACTGAAAGTTATTTAGCTACTTGAAGCAGGATTGTAACCAGTGTCTCTGTTTCTCTTAGTGCTGCAGCAGGCAGGAGTCCACAGGAGCTTTGATGGAGACCAGACGATCTTCAATAAAGACAAGACGATCTTAAATGGAGACAAGAGGTGGCTAAAAGAAGACCAGAAGATCTTGAATGAAGACAAGATCTTAAATGGAGACCAGAAGAGCTTAAATGGAGACCAGAAGTGCTTGATTGAAGACAAGATCTTAAATGAAGACAAGATGATCTTGAATGAGGACCAGATGATCTTTCACAGCACCAACACTGCCTGGAAGTACTTTGTTGTGGGCAAGAAAGCCAGCATCTACTTTAACCTCCCTCAGCCTAAGGTCACAACTCATCTGACACTGGCACATATCGTAAAGGTGAAGTCGGCGAGTGGAGCGATCGCCACCGCGCCCCGGGATCTCTCTCTTTACGTAAGTCACACCTGTTCCATGTCATTGGTTCAACACCATGTTTCATTATAGAAAGTCACAACACATTATTCTTAAAGTCACAACGCAAGACAATCTCTATATTTGGAAGATTTGATCCAAACGTGTTCTGACCGTTCACAAGCCGGTTTCTCGGGCAACTTTTCAGCATCCGTTAGCCTGCTCAATGCATGTTTCCTATAGCTGTCAGCTGTTGTCATCCATCAACCACATTTAAGTGAGGTCAAAGGGGAATTAGAAATCATTAATGAATGTACAGACCATTTGAGATTTCACTTAAAGGGTGTGTATTATGTAAAATACTCCCCTCAGTGTCAGAAGGAACACGAACTGAAACTTTATGTTTGTTTGGTTGTTCTTTGGAGACACTCGTGATTTGAGACACTTTGTATGTTTTGTTAAAGGGGGGGGTATTATGTAAAATGGACTTTTTCAAGCTTTATATCATGTTATTATGTCATTCCCTCATTAAACACATGCCTGGAGTGTTGCCTTGGCTCATTCACATATTTTTGAGTAATCAGTAAAAACTTAGACGGCAGCCATTTTAGGTGTAGCTATGCCTCAGTCCTCCTAGGAACGCCCCCACCTCCTGGAGACGCCTCTGGACCTTTCGGCAACAGCCAAGCCACCAACCACTGCTCCTCAGCTCAGCAGAGCCCCCTCCCCGCACAGTAGTGTTGTTTAGATGCCACAGCAGTGTGCTGAAGGGGGCGTGTCGGAAAGCTTCTTAAAGAGACAGAGGCCTATTTCAAGACGTTCAGTACAGCCATTTTGAGAGAGCAATTTTATTCAAGGCAGTTATTTTAATTTACTGCATATACAGACCAACAGAAGGTTACGTCATCATTGTAGTATGCTATAGACTGGTGCTATGTGATTGAAAAAAGCATAATACCCCCTCTTTAAATACAAAAAACATCCAAGTATTCAAAGCCATAGAATGTACTGCCTTACATTACATGACATTTCTACCGTACCAATGCAACTTAAGCATACTCCATTAGCTATTAGCGAGGCCCAGGACAAAAACCTTTGCACATGCCCCTCCCACAAAATAATAATTGTTTCATAAAGTATACCAACAATTTGACACCACTGTTCTTTCATCACTGTCTTCATTTGGTTCTGGCCTCGAGAACATTCCCTCATGACTTCATAAACTGTAGCACCTCCCATGGGTGAGTCTGACCCACAGTTTGAGAACCACTGATTTCAAATAAACTGAAACTGCAGCTGACTGGTATTTGTCATCAAAGCTTCTCCTATTTAGTCTGAACACGATTATCTTCAAACCCTGCACATTCATAGAACTGCGATTATGAAAAAAGTAGGTTACCAAGCAGTGCTCCGTTCATTTTTTCATTTATTAATTTATTATTTATTATGTATTATTATTAATGTATTATTAATATGGACATTGCAATAACATTGGACAAACCAGATGTGTTGTAGCACCTGTGCTAATTTTCAACACCTGTCCATAGGGGCTTTCAGGTTACAATACATAAAACACATTATTAAAGAAGACAAGGCACATTTTACACATGGGAACAGCTTTGGCCTGATTGGAGCCACTGTTTGAGCCTCTGGTAAAAAGCAGAATACCCCCTCTTTAAGATACATGTTAGCATGCTGATCCTAAATCATATTCACTTAAGTTTCTGCTTTTTGTTGTGTCGGAAACACATGCAGTGGCCACGAAACATCATCTTATAAAAGCGAACCGCGTTCTGTTAATTTAAGGGGAATATTTTAATATCCTGTAGAAATGCTGTATGGGTAGATGTTAAGCAGTTCTTTGTCCCGTACAATGAACTAACCGCGGTTTCTGTTTTTCTCCAGGGAATCAAAGACGGCAAGGAGCATCTCCTCGGACGCTTCACGTACGACGACAGGAGCACGGCGCACCAGACCTTCACTGTCCCCGGCCAGGAGGCGTACGGAACCCTGCGGCTCGCAATGGAGTCCAACTGGGGCGACACAGCGTTCACCTGCTTCCACATCTGGCTTTGACCTCCGTATCCTTTTCACAAACTCACACACACACACACACGTTTTTGCTCTTGTTGGTCTATCCTCGCTAAGCGCACACAAGGGTTTAGTTTTCGCGGGTGCTACGGTTTCCTCTCTGGGTTAGGGTTTGAATCGACAATCTTCTGCCCCTCATCCACGAAAGCCTCCTCTGGTTCTGGTGCTGCGCTAAGACCAGAAAGCGAGAAGGTGTTTCCCGGCTGAAGGGAAGAGTTAGACACGCACAAAGCCCTCATTCGTCGTTAGCGTTAAAAGCGGCAGAGGAGGGGAAACGGCGGCGTGGTTTAGCGCTTCCTCCTCGGGCGTACTTCACGTTTTCTGGATTAGAGGTGGGAGATTATTGTCTCAAACATAAGTTCATATAGTTCAGACGGTGAAGAGGCTGTGATGTGTTAAGGGAGACACTGTAGTGAAAATGAATTGTTGTCACTTTAAGTAGCTCCTACACTGCAAAAAGTATAATGGGTGGAGTCAGGTTTAAAGTATGGTTTTATTTTGTGATATATTAGTTACAAAGACTTGATCAAACTGGGATCTTGTTTATTTTTGAATAGGCTATTTTTGAGGTGAACAAAATCTGTCTTGTTTTTTTTTTAATTCGGAAGTCAATAAACAAGGCAAGGAATTATATATTGAAAAATATCTCTGGAAAAAAATAAAATATTTACTTACATTATAATACAAGTCCTAGACCGGAAAATTGGGTAACACTTTATAATAACTATATCTTATTTTGCCTTAATAAATGATGCATTAACACCTAATTCATCATGAACAATTCATTATTTAAGTATGACAAACACTTAATAACTACTTACCTACTACAGTTAATGCTAATAATAACTCCTAATGAATAGTTCTTAACATACTTCACTTTTTAGTTTACTTTAGTTTATTTGAGCTATTTTTATTAACTTAGTTACAGACGTCATATCATTACACAGTGATGGAAACTCAAAAGCTGTCGGCTGAAGCTTATGTGTGCACCGACCCCTATATTCAATACTCTCAGTGCTCGTGCATTTCACATTTGTATTAGTCATTGTTAAAGAGACTAGATGCAAGTTGGTCATTTTATGCTCACTACTGCCACATCAGGTCTTATGCATAACTGCAGTCTCTATATTAAGCTGGTGCATGATGGCACGAGTAGGGGGATGAAAATACTTAGTTTTAACATGTTTAAACTCTGTATAGTCCCTTTAAGCAGTTATTAAGTGTTAGTCACACGTAACTAATGAATTGTTCATGATGAATTAAGTGTTAACTCATCATTTATTAAGGCTAAATAAGGTATTGTTATTATTATAAAGTCTTATTGAAAAGGGTTATAGTGTAGGTGCTACTAATGTGAAGATAATGGTGCAACAATGTGAGAAAAATGATTTTTGAGAAAATGACTCGTGAAAGGACAAATCTATCGCAAAAAAACATTGAATCGTTGCAATAATGAAACATGTTATTGCAAAGATTAGGTGTTTTATTTAGTTTCCAGGTGAAGGTTGATGTTGCCTGTAGAGTCATGTGAGTTTTGAATGCTCTCATGTAAAACCCTTGTGTGTGTGAGGGATAATGTAATTTTTGGGCGACACGGTGGCTTAGTGGTTAGCACTCGTGCCCCACAGTAAGAAGGTCCTGGGCCTTTCTGTGCGGAGTTTGCATGTTCTCCCCGTGTCTGCGGTAGGTTTCCTCCGGGCGCTCCGGTTTCCCCTACCACTAAAAACATGCACAATGGGCTCCACGCATGCGGGAGGCTGTTGTTCTTCCCCTTTAGTCGTTTAATAGCTTCACTAATATTTCATTTGTCTTTCCAGACGCTCAAAGTCGCTTAATATGCTCACGCTGTTGTGCTATCTGTCAAAATGTTACGGCTCTTCACAATGCAAGTAGAACGCTCCATTGACATGAATGTGATTTTCCAACGTTCTACCGGTCATTATTGATGAAATGATAGAAGACCTCTGAAAAAAATAATGACCGCTGCCAATGGCAACGGAGTTCATGCTTGTAATACAGGTCTTTCATATCACTCCGCTGTAGTGTTAGAGACACTGTCTCTGTCCCCGTCCCTGAGAGAGAAGTTGGGGGAATCACTCGTGAAGTTAACGGGAGTCCGACTTTCAACTTACCCAGAGATTCACCACTAGAGCTGAGCGATTTTTTTCACCCCATTTATGACAAAATAACTGTGAACTATAAATATATTTCAAAAATATATATTTATTGTATTTAATTAAAGTGAACCAACATAAACAAAATTGCAAAGGCAAACCCTTTCTCCAACTAAAAAGTCACTATTCAGTGCAGCAACAAAGATTGTTAAACATCCAAATTATTTATACTGTATTTGGATTAAGCTAATAAAACAATAACAATCTTGAGGTAACTGAGGCACATGTGTACAGCAGGACCTTATTCCTCTAAGCAGAGGGCAGAGAACTAAAAAGAAATTCTAAACAAAAATTTAAAAAAAAATGATTTTTTTGAAAATATGAATCGATTTGACCTACCAACTCTATTTTTAAATCAAATCGAATTTTTTCCCAGCCCTATTCACCACCATTCCTCCTCTCCAACTGCACCTTCAACTAAGTAGCTAGGTTAGCAATAAGTAGCTAGCTGTGCTGCTACTAGCCTCGCCACACTGCCTGGAATCAACAAACGTTGCCAAGCAACGCGCAAACTTTTGGGAACTATTTGCCGCGGAAATCATTAAATAAACCTTTCTGCCTTCATAAAAGTGTATGAAGTTTATTTGTGTGTGTACAGTTGGCAAACAGCCGTATAATAAGCGGGATAATGTATAGCACGCCGGTCATTATCGGGAAAATAAGTACACCCCGACGCGTAGTGAAGGGGTCTTGTTTCACCCCGTCGGTACTTATTTTCCCGATAATGACCGCCGTTCTATACTTTATCCCTTACATAGTTTAAAGTCTTTATAGTTTATTATTTATCTAAAGTTATATGTTATATGTTTTATGCTTCATGTTGCACGATCGACCGAAAAAATTCCTAGTTGTGAACCATGGTGATAAAACCAATTCTGATTCTGATTTACAATTTTGTGCATTATTTCTCTATGAATTTGAATTGTAACGCTTTATATTAAGGTCGGCTCATTAAGTATTAATAAGATATTAATACACACTTGTCCATCTGTACCCAGCCTTATGTATTTATTTATTTTATTATCTCTGTGTGTGTGTGTGTGTGTGTGTGTGTGTGTGTGTGTGTGTGTGTGCTCGCGCACACGCGTATGTATGTGTATATGTATGCATACGTGCGTGCATGCATACATACATACATACATACATGGGTGATTGACATGACGTGCACATTTTGTGTTATATTTCTTTTAAAAATAATTTGATCTTTTCATTACATGTATCACTTTATTCCACAAAACATATTTAGTTTAAAAACATTTTCATCACATTTCAATAATAAATATTTCTTTATGTTTTCACACCTCAAGCCCCTAAAATGTCAGGTGGTGCAACCGTCCGAGCAAATGATTAGACTAATAAAGCTTCTGAAAATTGTATTTTCAGGATAACAATTAAAAAATAAAACCTCATGGCATAATTGTATGTTAAATATCTTTCAAATAAGCTTCATTTGTGAATATTAATAGTTTTAAAGCTTTTGAGTTCACTAAAAAACTTTTGTCCGACAATTTGTAATCTTAAAATATCAGGGTGGCACAACCGTAAGAACAGGCCTTTTATTTTGAAATAAAGAATAGTAACAGCAAACAGGATATGACATCAGCCAGAAGAACAAGTCGTCTTTATGTCTGAGTGAAAAGGTTTGAAAATCTCTTTCAAGAATTAAGAGAAAAAACAGCTTTTTTCTGACTCATAGGTAAACTGTCACACTTTCTGTGTCAGGTGGTACAACCAATGTAAATATTGGAAAATATTATTTTATTATAAAAGTCTTAATTTGTTTTTAAAGTAAATGTTTACCCATGCTAACAAATGCTAAAGCTAATGTAAGAGTCCACATAAAAGACAATTTAATTTGAAATTAGTTGCTAATGTCAGGTGGTCCAACTGCAAAACATGTAAAATTACCATCTAAAAACTATAGGGATGCACTGATCCAATACTGGTATAAGTATCAGAGTCAATACTAGAAAAATAAATCAGTTATTGGTTTAAAATCTCCGATACTGAACCGATACCTGTTTTGGGCTGACACCGAGCACTCAGTCCATGGTCCTCCTGTTTTATTTCTGATTACAGCATCAGTCAGTTACAAATTACAGATGAAATGTTCAGAGGAGAAAGACTGTCTAAGATACACTTGGCAAAGATTTGACTTTGTACAATTTTTTGGAAACTATTTAAATTTTAGAAAAAACTCGGTTGCGCCGCCTGACACGTTTTTATACAGAGAAGCTACAAATACATTAAAAAAATACATTTAAATAGTTTTAAATGTTATTTAACAAACATAACTTGTTTAAACACAAAATTATTGACTCAAAAATATGCATGCCATAGGTTTTGAAAATATGTTTTTAGACCCCTTATACGTCATTGACCCACATACATACATACATACATACATACATACATACATACATACATACATGTATGTGTATATGGATGTATGATGCGGGGCATATTGTTTTAAATGTTGTAATCTATAAAGCACTTTGTGACAAAGTGTTATCAGTCACCTTGAGTCTCTCGCTCTAAAACCAAAAAATCAGGTTAGAAATCTAGGAGTAATCATGGACTCAGACCTGAACTTAAACAGCCACATCAAAGCAATAACATCATCAGCTTTTTACCATCTGAAGAACATTGCTAAGATCAGAGGAATAGTGTCAAAACCAGACTTAGAGAGACTCATCCATGCATTTGTCTCCAGCAGGTTAGACTACTGTAACGGCTGCTCACTGGCCTTTCTAAACGAGCTGTTAGAGCTGCAGAACATCCAGAACGCTGCTGCTCCAGTCCTGACAAGAACCAGGAAATACCACCACATTAGTCCAGTGCTCCGGTCTCTGCACTGGCTTCCTGTCACTCAGAGAATAGAATTTAAAACAGCTCTGCTTGTTACAAGTCTTTTCATGGTTTAGACCAAAGTACATCTCTGACATGTTAGAGCCGTATGAACCATCTCGGGCCCTGAGAACTTCAGGGAGGGGTCTCCTGGTGGTTCCCAGAGTCAATAATAAACACGGTGAGGCTGCGTTTCAGTTTCATGCAGCTAAAATCTGGAACAGTCTTCATGAGGATGTGAGACAGGCCTCAACTCTGACAATGTTCAAATCCAGGCTGAAAACAGCTCTTTTTACCCGTGCATATGAAAACTGAAAGTATTTTATCTGCACTCTTGCCTTTTACTGTCATTGATTCACTTTATGTTGATGTTTTATTGATTGATTTTAACTGTTTTCTTGTAATTTTTTCTGCAACTGTGAAGCACTTTGAATTGCCTCGTGTATGAATTGTGCTCTACAAATAAACTTGCCTTGCCTTGCCTTGCCTTGTGATACATTTCGGTATGAAAAGCGCTTTATAAAGAGAGAATGATTGATTGATTGATTTGATTGGCCGAAATAACACGCACTATAAAGAATTGTTTACTGTAAACTATAAAAAAAGATAATAATAATAATAATAATGCATCGGTTTTATATAGCGCTTTTCTGGACACTCAAAGACACTTTACATTGCACTATTCATTCACTCCATACTTGGTGGTGGTAAGATACTATTGTAGCCATGACCATGAGGGAAATTCTGTAAAAGTTATAAAATAATAGGCGATAAATCAATAGTCTACAGCATATGATAATATCAGAAATAATAAATAATAATAATAAACTTGGAGATTAAACAGGACAATGTAGATTTCTACACAATATTCAAATATAAATATTGAAAATAAATGCACTCAATAAAACACTTCACATTTTGAAAAGCCCAGTATTTGTCACTGTTAAATTATGAATCATAATAATCAATTACAACCATCTGATCGGATCGGCAATGACCGGTATCGGCCGATCCAACTTTTAGTGATCGGTTTCAAAAATACTGATTGGTGCACCTCTAGAATTTTGGATTTGGGACTGCAGTTACCACACTGTAAATGCAAACATTGAGCTTACTAGGATATATATTTTAAATATTACTCGTTTTTTCTCAAAAAATTGATCTTACTTGCAAAAACATAGTATAGAGCCTGTTTAGACACCACACTTGGAAAGGGCATTGAGAGACACTGGACCATTTCAAGTAAACTCAACTTTAGTCTGTTTTAGCGCTATACCATGCCAGGACGCTAGGTGGTGTCATGGAGCACTCCAGTCAGTTTGTACTACAACCTGTAAGTGCAGAACTAGTATTTGAATTAGAAAACCAGAAATGTCTCTTCAAATGGAGTGGAAAACACGGTGGAAACTGCTCATTTTACCAAGTAAGATATTGAAACTTTATTAATGCAAATGATGCATTTTGTGAGAGAAAGAAACACGAAGTAGCCTATACAGAATAGGCCAAGTATATTTAGTTAACTGTGATTTTTGACTGCAGTGCATTTTTACTGTCATCTTAAAGCACTTTTAAACGAGTTACTAACATTTGATTTGGGAACATTATTTTTAAACATCTGTTTTCTTTTATGCTTGGTTTCAGAAACAAATATACAAAGTTGCTAACAATACAACATCTTTGACTTACTGAATGTCTTTTATTTTCTTTTACCTAAACATATTGTTTGTGTTCTCTCTCTTTTAGGTGACTGATGTTGTAAGTATTCCATATTTTGTATGAAGTTGAAAAAAAAGCACCACTGAAATACACTCTCATAGTCAAACTGTTTTCATCAGGCTCAAAGAGTTTCTGAATTCTCATGTAAAACCTGAAATATCCTTTGCTGTCCACAACAAATCCCAGACTATGTTAGAGAACACTGGCCCAGACCGGACGTAATTAAGTGCCGCAGCAATTTACAGAGGAGTTGTGCGTCTTTATTAAAAGATACAGTATTCAATGTTATGTATACAACATTATGCAAACACTTGAAATTAACAATATTTACTGACTTTGACTTGACTTGACTTGACTTTTTTAAACTTTGAAAATATTTTACTTTGCCTGCATTTGTTTTTGCTTTATTTTTAACTGCTGAGACGTCACACTGCTGTCCTCTTGTCATTCTGCTCGTGTAAAAAATTAGGACACATGTTAATGTTATATTTATCTTTCAACCTCAGTGATGTCCAAACTCACACAGTTCTTTCCATTTTAGGATTCTGACTGCAAGTGCAGCAACGACACGAGGATTCAGTCTGTGGACGATCATTCTGGAGGGACCTGATGTTACTGACAATATTATTCACCTTGTCTTTGGGACTTTGTTGACACAACCTAGACTAAGGTATAATGCACTGTAGGCCTTTTATCTAAAATAGCACAGATATTTAATGACCAGGTTAAATCAGTAACATGGAAATGTTTTCTGCTTTATTTAGGGGTTTGTAGTAGATTCTCAGTCAAAGCATCTGAACGACCATCAACAAAGGAGCAGCTGTAAACAGTCATGATTTTCTCCCAGCACAAGAATCAACAAGTAAGGGGTTTTCTGCATTTGTGTAACTAATTTGAAATAACTTTGATATTAAGTGAATTGACTTTTGGGTATCTTTTGTTTTTGTAAGTGCCAGGATGCCACAATGCAGTCCTGAAGTCTCTGCTAGTCTTGAAAATTGACACACCACTTGCTATTGATCTGCTCAGTAAGTATTTATTTCACTCATGATCTTATACATTTGACACTGTTCAGTCAAAATAATGTGAATAAATAAATAAACCTATATGTGAATAGGTTTATTTCTGTTACAACCTCTGTGATATTTCGGATGCATCAGATCTTACCATTTTAATAAAACCTGTGTTCTTTTCACAACAGGATTCAGAGACGTGCCAGACTTCTTTTAACTGCAGCTACGACACATGAGACCTTCAGCCTTTGCTGAAGCTTCTGGAGGGACCTGATGTTATGGACACTATTCATAAACTCAAATTTTTCACCATATCTTGGGGACTTTGTTCACTCATTATGGACCAAGGTATGAAGACAACAGTTTACTGAATTCTGAAGAGACTGTTCATCTGCACCTGACAACAAAAGATCTGCCCCAAACAACTACTCTTGAGGAATTTTGGATTAACTTTGTGCAAATGCACTATTTTGAAAAAGTTACATTTCTAGTCTAAATCATTGTATCTTCTTCTATGTTTAAACTCTAATAGTGTCTATTTCAGTGCAATACCGCTGTTTGAAATACATCGCAATATGTCTTTGTTTTGATTCACTGCTCAGTTCTAGAAAATAAATATTCAAACGATTTTGACTTGAAGTTGATACTGCTAATGCCAGCTTAATACAAAACTTTACAAAATATTTTATTCATTTATTTTATTAATTGTATTATTTAATAATAATGAAGTTTTAAGATGTTTTATTGATGTTAATTCCCAGTCCAAAAATAACTTTCTGTTCAAGAGTAATAAAAGAAATAATAAAACGGGTCAATCTTTGCCACGTTTGCATTCAAAATGGTTTTCTGGGGCTCTGATGGAGGTCTCTCTGTATCCAGGACTAACTTTACTTCAACTACTGGCTTCTGTGCTTGCAGTTTTCTCATCTTTCCCATTTTTGAGCTGGCCCTTTCAGACTGTACAGCGGCCTGGGACTGTGCTTTAGGTAGACTTAGGGCCATCATTTCAACTACGGCTGCTGAAGGCTTGTTCAAAACTCAAACCCTTCTGGAAAATCCCCAAATGTGACAGGAATGTGTAAGCGTTAGTTAAGTTAAGACACGTTAAGTTTTAGAAGTTAAGTTTAAGTTATGAAAGGTTTTAGATAAGATTTAGTTAAGTTCACCTCTTAACCCCCACCTTAACCAAGCCCATTCAGCTTTACCCAAATCTAAAAGCTTACAGCCTACTGGCCAGAGTAACACCTAATTTGAAAGCTAAGACCTTTTTCCCCCCGAGTTGTTGCCACCCTGTCATCATTTTGACTTGTTTTTTTTTTATTGCTTATTGTCACATTTTGTTTCTTCTTTGGCTTATGATAAATCAGTGTATGCTACGTTTTTTAAAAATTATGATTTTACATCTAATAGGGCTGAAACATTGGCAAATCTCTTTTAATTATCCAACAGGACTGTAGGAACCGATAATGGAATGAATTTGGCCATTTTCAAAATGTAATAAGCCAATAACGCAGATAATGCAATCATTATTAAATGGTAAAATGGTAAATGGTCTCAACTTATATAGCGCTTTTCCACCTACATTAGGCACTCAAAGCGCTTTACAGCAAGGATCCACTCACCCATTCATACTCTCATTCATACACCAGTGTACGCAGACACTGGAGGCAAGGTGGGTGAAGTGTCTTGCTCAAGAACCTTCCGATCATGAGACGACCCGCTCTACCATCTGTGTCACTGTCGCCCCAAATATTACATTATTAGCAAATTATTAGCAAATATTACATTATTTGCTGATTACTGGGGCTGGGTACCATTAAATGACACCATTATGGTATCGGAAAAAATTTAGTATCGAAAAACAGGTACAAAAAATATGTCTTTAGATCCAGGTTTTGATGCTGTTGGTCCAGGGACAGCATCAAGGGAAGTGACTTTGTTGTTTCAGCTAAAAACATGCTAAAAAACATGGTCGGCACGGCAACAGTTTAAAATAGTTTGCCAAACTAAAGAAAGCTGGGTACAATCTTTAGCAAACTCTTATGATTGTGTTAACTATGTTTTAGCAAAATGTGTGTCTGAAGTGTCATATGCACTTTTATAGTTCCCTAAGCCTTATGTGGCGTCAATGGCAGAGAATTAAAATGGATTGTATTGAAATAATAATATTACATTATATAAGCTAGAATATGACTTTATACACTATAGGTACAATTATTAAGGTCACAAATGGTCAAGATCAAAAGCTGCCAGAGGGAAAACGTTCATTTACTGCACCACTTTACGGATGTATTTTCTACAAAATAAAGGTACAGAGAAATCAACGGTGAGAAAATGGTTCCAAGGCCCAATTTTAATGCTAAACATAATGCTAACGTTAGCGTCCTGCCGCATGCTAACGGCTAGCTGCGACTGCTGGTTTTTCACTTCTAATGGACACGGCTGTCTCAAAACATCCATCAAGACCCAATTTTGACTTTGCTTTATTACTGTGTGCTAAATATGCTTATAGTCCGCCAGAAAATGTGCAAAAAGAGTTTAAAATGATTGGATGACAGAGTTCCTTCCTTAGCTAGAACAGAATTCATATTTGGAAGGGGACGTCTCCATGGTAACTATAGGGTGATCTCGTTTCTATGTCTATACAAACATAAACTTAAAGGGACAGGCCACCGTTTACTGAGATATGTTCTTACCTTCCACGTTTTCCCGATTTAAATATGGTTTAATTACACAAAATTAAACAATGTAGATTTTCTAATGACCCGTCTTTGTAGAGTGTCTCTCCTCCACACTGACCGCCTGCACCGTTGGCACAGGTGGGTCTGAGGAGTCTGGGTGCTCCCTGGTTTACTTTTCTATTGATTTGTGTTTGAGGGTGAGAAGGTTGAGCTGGACACCAGGCCTTCCCTGGGCCGGGGAACAGCAGGAGGTCAACAGGCTGGACCCCTGCACTGACGGAGGGTATGCAGATGATGTCACAGCGTAGCGACGGAACCCAAATGAGTTGTTATTGTGTGTTTTGACACTTCTGAAGATGATTTTCTTTCTAAACACAGCCTTCGAGTGTCAAAATAGACAGCAGTGTGTGCACTTCACGCTCGCCTGGCTCCGGTTGCCGTGGCGTTGCTATGCCGTGACATCACTCGCATTCCCTCAGCCTTTAGTGTACGAGCTGTTTATCATTCTAACATGTTTGTATTAAATTAGCTCGTTCCTCTCCTCCTCCGTCTCCTCTTCCATCCTCCTCTCTCTCCTGCTCCTCCGCTCACCCCCTCTCTCTTTTTTTTTTTAAACGTGTGAAATTATAATTATCAGAATTATGCTTTTAATGAACCGATAATGAGCGTCGTGCGGCGAGACGAGTCCATGAATTATTACCCGCGAAATCCTTCCAGATTCACACGGCGGCGGTAAATAAGTCGACAGATTGCGCTGCATATGCTTCTCTTTGCAACTTTTTTGCGAAGCGCGGCGACGGAGAGAAAGTGTGTTTAGGAACTGGCAACGCGGGTCTGTTTGTTTGCGGGGATGGCAGCGATGTCAGCTATTATTACACACGCGAGCGCCGCCACAACACAATGAGACGCCGCAGAGAGAGACGGCGCTTTGGGAGGAAACTTAGGGAAAGAGACGGACGAGAGCGCTTTAACATATTCACGTCAGAATAACTGTGAGTGAAGGCGTTTTTACATCGGCCTCTGCAAAGACCGAGAGAACCCAGGCTCAGCAAAACAAAGGGATCGTCTAGACTTAAATACAGCTAGATTGATCTGACCTTTATTTGGCCATCACTTAGATTAGGAATCTCCTTTAATGATCATTATAACGGTTTACAAGCCTGTGTCACAAGCGGCTCTTTTGAACGGCTGAGACTAGGGCTGCACGTTTTCAAGTTTTTCATTAACCGTTAACCGAGGCCCTTAGCGGTTAATACTCGGTTAACCAATAGTGTGAGCACTAACCAAAAACTACCTATATATGGGGCGACTTATCACGTGAACTCACACCAAGCGCGTGAACTCACGTGCACTTCTGTTCTCACGAGGGCCGGTTCTGTGCCTGGAGCAGCATCTGGCGCCGGAGCCACAGTGTCAGCCGGACTCTCTGTGAGTGGTAGTTTGGGGCAAACCCGGACCGAACCTGGACCGTAGTTAATGTGAGCCGGTGGTTAGAGCTCTTCAGGACCCCCAAAAGAAGGAATAATGAACAGAAAATAGAATAAAAGAGATAAGCTTTGGAGGCTCTGAGGAGGGAATATGCCTGACAGACATAGTGTCCCCGTCCCAGTCCCCTCTGTTTCAGACGGTTAGTATCACAGTCTTCAGCTCTTCACCCCTGGACACTAGAACTGAAGCTCCAACAAGGACCGGACGTTCTTCCTCCGCGGTCTTGGCCCGTCTGCAGAGGGACATCGGCCCTGGGTCTGTCCGTCCATGGGAGTGGATCTCTCCTTCTGTGGTTCTCCCCGACAAATCTAGTTTTTGAAGCAGCGTCCTTTTATTTTTACCCTGTGAGTGCGAGCGCTGTGCTGATATAAAGAGTCGTCTGCCTCCCCTCCGGAGCCGCTCTCTGTTTGCGCCTCATTAGAATTCCTCCGACACACCTTTAGGAGACTTAAATATAAATCCCTCTCTGGAGCTGTTAATTGATGTAATATTGCATTTTTCTCCTTCCTCCTGCATGTGATTATCGCCCGCTCGCTTTTACAAAGGCTTTGACACGTCGCATTTCTTTAAAAAGAGAGGCTTTCACCTGCGCGAGGGGGAACCAGAGAGGGGGGACTGTTTAAACGTGACGCGCCTCCTGCTGATCCGAAGACAGAACAATGGGTTTGTGACGAGAGAAATGCAGTTTGTCAGTCGCAGAAATGAAGGGGAGGAACTGCATCTGTTTTTAGTGGATTATTAACATATTCAGCTCATAGTAGTAGTAGTAGTAGTTTGAATTTGTATAGTCAGTAGAGGAGAGCGGGGAGGGTTGGGTCTAATTTCGTGGTGAGCATCGAGTCACACAGAAGACATTGACGTCCCAAGCCTTTCAGTATGGAAAAACGCTGGCCTGTTCCTTTAACAATAACAAATCTATTGCTCTCATCCTGTCATAGATCAATGTTAGTGTCTACCCTTCAGAATATTGGCCCAACGTAATAACGCAATGCTTTAAATTCTGTTGAATATTAAAGCCTCATGATTTCGAGGTCTCTACTCATGGTTCTGGACAGTGCGCAGACTTAGTATTGTGCAAAAATGTTGAAAGCCTTGGCAGTAAAACTGAGAAATGTCGTATGTGGCCCAACCCTGCTTGCTCTCCCCTGATCTACAGCAGAACTTTCAAATCTTTACATTCAATATACGCCTTAAGGTCCGCACACACTACACGATTTTTCTAGTCTTAAATGATTTTATATAGAATGGCTGGATTTAGTGCGATTAGAACGTCTGGGGGTTCACACTTAACGCCTGAGAATCGTAAGAGTGAACACACTACACAAACAGCTGATGTTTTATAACACAGCGCGTCTGTCCTCTCTACCGCTTCATTTCTCCTCGAGCTTCAAAAACTGACCCCAAATCCGCAAAGATAGGCCTGTGTTTGTGAGCGTGGGAAAACATGTGCGTGTCCAGATTGGTCAACAGTGTCAACAGTGTCACAACATCGCAGTGCAAGACTACTGCTACGAAGCCTTCAACTTGGCTATAGTTCTGTCAAATGGAGTGACATAAAGAAGCGGGACGTATTTCAGTGGATTTAATAAGAGAAGGAGACGGACCTCAGCCCCGAGATGGAGGAGGCGGAGGAGACAGTGGAGAAAGCGGAGAGAGGCGCTGCTAGCAGCGAGGTGAATCTGAACAGTTCGTCTCCAAACTAGGTAAGTGCCGCTAAACTCTGTTCGCGGTTGAAATGTGGTTCTCGTTGGTGATATAAAGTTGTGCTGTTTCGTGTGGGGCTGTGGCCATGAAATGAGTTGTTTGTGCCGCTGTTTTGACAGAGACATGAAAAAGGATGCGCTGGTGTTTTCCTGACTTTATCTCACTCTGTCATTGGCCGCTGCTTTCTGTGTGTTCACTTTGGGGTAAAATCACCCACGTTTCTCCCTTGCCTCCAAAATCGGGCTTAAAAATCAAACATGTTTGATTTCCTGCGACTGTAGTCCCGTTGCGTCTGACTGCTGCCCACATTACACGATTCCAACACCAGTCCAGTCGTGACCCCCCCACACTACGAGACACCACTCTCTACAACTGCCTTAGACTAAACACGACTCGGGAAGACTCGGCACGACTGAGAATTGTATCAAAATCGGGCGTAAAAATCGTGTAGTGTGTATGGACCTTTCAAAGGTCCTATATCATGCAAAATCGACTTTTTGGAGTTTTTAACCATGTTGTTTTGCTATTTCCTTCTCAAAAACACCCAGAGCGGTTTTTGGCTTCATTCACACAGTTCTAAGTAATCCTCCTGAATCCTGCTCTCTGAGCGGCTGCTCCGCCCTCTCCTGGTAAACCACTGAGCTGTTCAGTTGTGTCGTCACAAAGGAACGGAAGTGCTCTACGTCTGTAATGTGATGCCTTAAGGCCTGGTTTTAATTTATAAAACAGCTTTTTCATTATTTTTGTTGTAAGAGAGAAATAAAATAAAAAATTATTTAAAAGTAAGTCTCCGACGTGTCTGTGCTGTCCTGGGAGAGTAAACAAACGCACCCCCGGAGGATCCCAACAGAAGTCATGTTTGTGTAGACTGAGCTCTTTCTAACCTACTCTGGACACGCCTGTTCTTTTTTCTTACCCAACGATAATGTCACGGGTTCGGGTTTGGCTACGAGAGGAACAGGACTATTCAACCTTCCTAAAGAAGAGTGCACTCGCCAGAAGTTTGAATTTCTTTCTGGGATTCAGCGACTTTATCAACCAACCTGATGGATGCTTGGTGAACCTTGGCCAGAATCAAAGTGGATTCACTTTTATAACCAACGCGATCCCATAACCCGATGGAGAGGCCAGACTGAGTGGGGAGTCAATCAAAACGTGTGTTAGCATGTGTGTTAGCATGTGTGTGTTAGTGTGTGTGTGTTAGTGTGTGTGTGTTAGCGTGTGTGTGTTAGCGTGTGTGTTAGCGTGTGTGTTAGCGTGTGTGTTAGCGTGTGTGTTAGCGCGTGTGTTAGCGCGTGTGTTAGCGCGTGTGTTAGCGCGTGTGTTAGCGCGTGTGTTAGCGTGTGTGTTAGCGTGTGTGTTAGCGTGTGTGTTAGCGTGTGTGTTAGCGTGTGTGTTAGCGTGTGTGTTAGCGTGTGTGTTAGCGTGTGTGTTAGCGTGTGTGTTAGCGTGTGTGTTAGCGTGTGTGTTAGCGTGTGGGTTAGCGTGTGTGTTAGCGTGTGTGTTAGCGTGTGTGTTAGCGTGTGTGTTAGCGTGTGTGTTAGCGTGTGTGTTAGCGTGTGTGTTAGCGTGTGTGTTAGCGTGTGTGTTAGCGTGTGTGTTAGCGTGTGTGTTAGCGTGTGTGTTAGCGTGTGTGTTAGCGTGTGTGTTAGCGTGTGTGTTAGCGTGTGTGTTAGCGTGTGTGTTAGCGTGTGGTTAGCGTGTGTGTTAGCGTGTGTGTGGTGTGTGTTAGCGTGTGTGTTAGCGTGTGTGTGTTAGCGTGTGTGTTAGCGTGTGTGTTAGCCATTTATGAAACTGCGTTGCACATGTCAACTCCTTATAACTGCATTATGTGAAGTAACTTCACTTTGTGCAGTGATATTTATATTTATAATACTGTAAATGTGGAATGAGCGGAGAGAGGGGCGGAGTTAACTGAATCGAAGCGTCTTGTCTTCCGGGTTTGAAAAATACCTCCAGAAAATACTTATATTTCTCTCAAAAATGAGTACTCCATAGTGATAGAGGTACAATATATCATATAAATGCCTATACTTTACTTCGGAATGGCTAAAATAGCATGATACAGGTCCTTTAAGCACCAAGAGCCAAATCAAGAGTTGTCCCAAATGTCGTGAGCCAAAGACTAAAGCTCCAGAAATCAGTGCCTCTGAATCCCCGCGCTCTCGGAGGTGATAATTTTCCCTCAAATGATCGTCTGCACTAATTAAAATCACTTTTCTTCCTTCACTGCTCGGAGGTGGTTAGCCTTGTTAGCGCACCTGAGCTCCTAATTAAAAGCCCAATCGTGTCAATTTGTGCATCCGCCGGCGCTCGCTGTTAGCAAACACCAAACCGATAATTAATGTTAGGACAGACTCGAGCAGAAACCTGAAACACAAAAGACCTGAAACACAAAAGACCTGAAACACAAAAGACCTGAAACACAAAAGACCTGAAACACAAGGTTTTATCATCAGATCTTTCTGAAAACCCACCAGAGTTTTCTCATGTTTTACATTAAACCAAGACTGGCTCAGGTCATAACAAAGGATGGGAGACGAAGACGGGTAAAAGTGTGCCAAAGGAAGAGTTATTAAAACACCAAAGGTTAAACAAAGGCAAGAGGGTAAATGAACTTAAAGGGATATTTCATGATGTTTGACATTGGGCCTCATTTCCTAGTTATCCAGAGTGTTGTTGATGTCTGGAGATATTTTTTTCTTAAATTCATGCAGTTCTTATATTTGAAGAGTCTAGTGGCGCTAGGCTAGGGCAAGGCTAGTGCATTTCTATGGTATCAGTTAGCCTGCATTAAAAACAGTGTGACCCACTCCACAGTGCACCTGAGGTAAATCACTTATAACACCAGACTAACCATATAAATGTCTGTGTTAATAGAATAATGTTTGAAATATAACTGACCTTGTATCACATGAATTACCGCATTTTGAGGGACTATTTTCTCGCAGATCACTCCGCCGCTGCGTTAGCTTACAGCCACGAAGCTGATGCTGCTCAAATATAAGTTATTTTAAATGATTCTATTAACACAGACATTTATATGGTTAGTCTGGTGTTATAAGTGATTTACCTCAGGTGCACTGTGGAGTGGGTCAGACTGTTTTTAATGCAGGCTAACTGATACCATAGACATGCTTTAGCCTTGCCCTAGCCTAGCGCCACTAGACTCTTCAAATATAAGAACTGCATGAATTTAAGAAAAAAATATCTCGAGACATCAACAACACTCTGGATAACTAGGAAATGAGGCCCAATGTCAAAAATCCTGAAATATCCCTTTAAATGTGCGGGACGAGTCATGGAGGGACTGCCGGCTGTAGGCCTGATGGTGGCCCGGAGGAGGAGGAGCAAGAGAGCGCCCCGACAAAAACCAGTCCGCCCTTTTATGGGTGAGCACCTGGGCACAAAGGCAGAAGGAGGAGCAAGCAACAACACAACCAGAACCAGAAAATCAAATGTTGGCTTGTTTTTTTGTGTTCAAAGCTCAATAAATCAGACTGGAAATTAAATATTAGAAAATCTCTCTGGAAAAAAAATCTTCCAAATGTATTTAAGTGGGAGTCTGTAAAATGTAGAGTGTTCTGGAGCTCCTAAAGTGCAGATGATGTTAAAGTTTAGTCCCTTTGTCTGCACATGTGTATATTCCTCCCGCCTTTAGCCGCTGCCGTCTCCCACAAAGGAAATGACCATATTTGGATTACAGCATCATCTCGGTCACAGCCTTCCCTGCTACACGTGGACAGGGCCGGATTTAAATAAAATGGGCCCCGGGCTAAAGTTTTTTCAGGGCACCCCATATACTGTATGTCTGTGTGATTTCTCTCTCTCTACAATGAAAGGATAAATGAATGTTTTATTTTATTTGAACATGCAGAAGTAACTTCTATAGCACTAGTTTAAAAAAAATGAAACATCTCTGAAAAAAACAGTTTAACATAATGACCCAAATTTGAGCTCCATGGCCCTCACGGAAGAACCTTTGCCAGACTGGTGGGGGGACACATTTATAAGGGGGGTCTGGAGGTACTCCCATTGAGATTTTTTTTTTTATGGTGCAATTTGGTGCATTCATTTTAACAGACCAATAGGTACATATTTTTTCCCAGTGTCAACTCAATGAAAATGGTTCAGACCTGGTTTAGACCTGGTTTAGACTCTGGTACAAAGTCATCTGATCTCGCCTTACATGTGAGGGAGTCTGCAAAGATAGAGGGAACTCTCTCCTTTTCTCCTTATGCCCAGGGCCCTTCAGCCTGCTGGGCCCCTGAGCTTAGCCCCTGTGAGCCCAGGGCCCTTCAGCCTGCTGGGCCCCTGAGCTTAGCCCCTGTAAGCCCCTGCATAGATCCGGCCTTGCACGTGGAAACCTAACGGCCATGTTGGAGTCACTTCCTTGCTCTGTAATCCGCGCCTGTCCCGTAGTAACGGTTTGTTTACTCCGCTTGGTTTCTGGGAGCAGTGCCTTGGCGGGGGTCCGGGCCTGTGTGGACCTGACAGTGAGATCATGAGGAGGAGGGAGGGGGCGATGCCTTCAGGGGACGTCCGTCAAGACCTGCACCACACGGGGACAGGCCTAATGAAGGGTAATGATAGGTTTGGGGATAAGAGACTAAACGTGCAGAAATATGAGGAAATAAGGATTTAGACGAGCTGAACACTCCTCTTTCAGCTGTTTAATCGTGTCCTGGTCCTAAAGTGATGAGAAATATCGAGGTTATATTGTGATTATTCTGATCAAATAAAGTTTTTGCAGGGAGTATTTACGTGAAAAAATACGTTTTGTCTGGGACCCCAAAAACCAACTCGGGATTGTATAAAGTTATCGCGTCTTATTTTACTTTAGGGGAGAAAAACATTTTAACATAGGTGCATTGTATAAATAAACATGCCTGGCCTAACCTCTGAACCCCCGCCTTCTCCAGTTCGGCTTTACCCAAATCTATCGTTTTTGTCACATTTGTTAAGTGCTTTTGTCGTGTTTTTGTTGGTTTTTTGTCACTTATTTGTTTACTGTTTTAGTTCAAGGGCTTATTGTATCACTAATGGCCCCAATTTTGTTTAAATTTTGCTACATTTTTTCCATTTTTTTTACACAATTTTTCAATATTTTAACCACAATTTTTCCCTAAATTATTCCCCATTTTCACTCACATTTCTTGACGTTGGAGATTAACCTGATATTGTAAATTTGCAGAGCTTCCAAACATTATTGTTTTGATACCTATACATGTGTTTCCAATGACATCACACATAGTTCCGGCGGCCATTTTGAATACCGAAGTAGAATTATGCAACATGTAACAATATCTCTACTCAGGATGAAAATGAAAGACGACTGATTGACAGTGGTATTTTTATGTCCTCGTAATCAGTAAAAACATGGCCCCAGAGACGCACATTTATATGACATAATATAATAATAAATAAATGTGGCACAGACGTAGCAGCTCTGTCTGTGGAGCTACAGCAGGATTTACTAAAGGTCTGCTTCACTCTGAAGACTAAATTAACTCATCAAAGAGGAAACAGAAAACCTTTCTCTGGGATTTTTACAGTTTGTCATGTCAACAGAGTCTCAGTCTGAGTCAGTGTTTAAGCTGCTCAAGATGTTAGCATGCTACCGGTTAGCAACTGTCAACCAACTGTCAATGGCTTCAACAGGATAAACACATGTGTGTCTCACATCTACGAACACTGAGGAAATACTACAGTAACAGCTCAGCTCTGACCTCTGTCACATATTGTATCCAAGGCTAGATGTTTGTGGTTCTTTCCCTTGGAGAGGTCAGAGCTGAGCTGTTGAAGGTAAATGCTAACCGGTAGCATGCTAACATCTTGAGCAGCTTAAACACTGACTTACTGGTTTCTTCACATAAACGTGCGTCTCTGGTTCCGTGTTTTAACTGTTTTCTTCATGAGCAATGATTACGAGGACATAAAAATGCCACTGTCACTCAGTCGTCTTTCATTTTCATCCTGAGTAGAGATATTGTTACATGTTGTAGTACTGCATAATTCTACTTCAGTATTCAAAATGGCCGACACAACAACAAAAGTCACATAAAATAGTATCGTTCAGGTATCAGTGTCGAAAACGGTCCCAGCCCTAATGCTGCGTCCACACCGAACGCCTCTTGGGCGTCAAAGACGCGCCTCAAGTCCATAGTTGGACGCTTGTGCTTACTGAAGTCAGACGCTTGTCACAAATGTCACCGAGCGTCAAGACGGTAGCACAGTGGTTAGTGCTCTCGCTTCACAGCTAGAAGGTCCCGGGTTCAATTCCCACCTGGACGGGGCCTTTCTGTGTGGAGTTTGCATGTTCTCCCCGTGTCTGCGTAGGTTTCCTCCGGGTACTCCGGTTTCCCCTACCAACAAAAACATGTACAATAGGCCAGGATGTGTGTGAATGCATGGAGGTGGTCAGAGGGACTGTTGGTGCAGATGTGTGCAGTCGCGACAGCGCTTCTGTCAGTCTCCCCAGGGGAAACTGAAGCTACTAACATAGTTTAACCACCACCGAGTATGGAGTGAATGTAAAATGCTCTCATGTAAAGCGCTTTGTGACCATGTCTGTGAAAGGCGCTATATAAATACAGATCTTCTTCTTATTCAAGACGCCCTGGCCGCGCGTCAGCTCAGAGTCTGTTCGTAGCCATCTTGGAAACAGCTCGTGCCTGAAAACTACAGTTGTTCGGAGGCTAACTACTGTAGTCTCCCTCTTTGCTCCTGCCATGTCCTATGGATCTTTAACTATTCCCCATGGTCTACGCAGGATCTCCCCAGTATTTAAGCTCATATCCAGCCCATACGGTTGAAGGGACATTGGTGGCAAGTGGCTATAGGCTAGGTTAGCCCGGTTAGCTTGTTGCGATCGCCTACAGCTCATTGTTGATTAAAAAAAAGTGTGCAATAAACCACAAATGTGTCAATCCCAGCTCAGTGTGTGACCATCATAAAGGCTGTTCTGTGTAGTTAAGGGCTTTATTGATGTGATTAGTCGATTAGCTTGTAGCAGCTTTGGGAATGCTCTGTGCATCATCAAGGCCCAAACACATTCCCAGCGCAGATCCAGCCACTCAAATAGGTTTTCTTGTCGCCGCTTTTAATCCTGGGTGTTTAGGTAAAAGAAACACTGATGTGTGTCTTTGTAAAAGTCCCAGAGCTGCTGTAGCTCCGGTTCACAACAGGATAATCCTCCATGACTGTTGGAGAAAGCTCCTGATTGGTCGACGCTCGCGAATTTCTCCAAAAAGTACAACATTTCCAACTCTAGCGTCGGCCGCGTCTGTAAAATCTTCAAAACGCGTGGCAGAGGAGGCCCAGGACGCACTGCGGGACCTCTTGACGGCGCACTTCTAAAGAATGATCAGGGAAAACATTTGGACTTTTCAAATCGATCACATGACATTTTTACAACACACGTTACCAGAGTGACTGACATTAGCTGAATAAATGATCCGCACTGTAAGGAGCAAAGTCAGGCCTTAAAAGTCTGTGATGTGACAGATCCCAGACTCCAGCGCCACCTCATTTTCTACTTTCACCTTTTCACGGAAACAATGACTTTTTCCCCCTGATAAAACACAATTAGAGTAAAATAACAGCTGTAACTTCCCCGATAATGATCTCCAAACGCCAAGTCTCATCATTAGAACAAAAACACTGACGCGGTTCATGTTGGTTAATAACGAGAGTAAAATCACAGCGGAGCAATCGAGACACTGACGGAAAACTATTCATTAGCACTACATTTTTAACGAGCTCGGGTTCAGGTAATACAGGCGGCAGATTAAGAACCATTATATTCATATAATCTGATTTGTTTCTGATGTTTCACACGTGTTCATAAACTAACCAGGAAAATACAGCAGAGGCCAAACTGGCTCGAACACAAAGATGAAAAGACTTTATATAAAAAACACTAAAGTTATCCATGAAATAAACATCAGATTTGTTTGTGTTGAGAATCTGTGCTATATCATGTAACGTCTCCGGCTCCAGAGAGACTGACCGAGGAGGAAAATGTGTGGAAGGGCATCAGGGCATGATCACTTCTGCCTGCTGCTGTTAAACGTGTCCCGACATGTGTCCAGACTGTGATGTCATCATCTGTGAGCATGATTTTGACTAAATATGGTTGGCACAGCTAAGGTCGCATTCACACCTGGGACTCAGTTCCATTGGGACCAAAGTTACCATTGTTTCAGATTTCTAACTGGCGCAACTCTCTTTTTTGTCAATCGAACCAATATTCTAATGCAGTGCTCCTCTGCAGCCTGTGGGGGCGCTGTAGCAAAACCTTCTACAGGAAAACAGAAAAGAAACACGCTTCTCTGATTGGTCGATTAAACTCCACTTCCTGTTCCGTCTTTTGTTTACAAAATGGAGCGGGATCAGACTGTGGCTGTGTTGGTTTTTCTTTACGCACTTTTTAATATGACAGTGCTCAGAACACACTGATCATTTTACAGACGAAATGGGAGAAAAATGAGCCGATACTCATCATAAGACGAGGCAAAACCGGGACTAATTCAAGACTAAAGCAGGACTAAGTCCATGCCCTTGTAACCAGTCGCTTGGACTACTGTAATTCACTTTATTTTGGTCTGAACCAATCCTCAACTCAGCGCCTCCTGATGGTACAAAATGCAGCTGCATGACTGCTCTCAGGAACATCACGATATGACCCCATCACTCCTGTGCTTGCAGCTCTTCACTGGCTAAGTGTTGTTTATAGAATAGATTTTAAAATCCTCTTGTTTGTTTTTAAATGTCTAAATCAGGGGTGCCCAAAGTGGGCCAACAATTCTGTTGGCCCGCCATAGAGTGACCTACTTTTGCGCCACATCTGGTTAATACTAACTCTCTCCCATTCATTCTCAATGGTAAATATGAATGCAGTACACTGTTTGGCCACCAGCGTCAAATTGGGGGCGCTGTTTCACTCCTTTCGAAAAGTTAAGGAAACACTGTTGTGGTGTCTTGGTGTTTATCACAGAGCTTTGTAGCGTCAACTTTCACAGTTTTCCAACTCTTACTGCAAAGTTTGTTGACATCAACATAGGTCGTGTTAAAAATGGATTTATAAAAGAATTGATGCTGAACTGACACTTTCAAAATGATCTAATGTGGCATTTTCTTTGAGTTAACAAATGAATGAGGTAAAGTCACTGTAGGTGCTGTAGATACAGGTGTTGTTGTTGTTTACATTTTGCACTATATTGCTACAATTGTTGATTTTGTTCTACTAAGTCTGCCATAGTTAACATTTGTTTTAATATAGCATGTTATTTGCATAGATATAATCAAATGCTAATATATACCGAAACTATTATTATTTGCAGTTATATGTGTTTCACGCTTGACATCGCCGTGTTTGGCCCGCGACCCACAGGCACTTTTTCATTTTGGCCCTCAGAGACAAAAAGTTTGGGCCCCCCTGCTCTAAATAGATTAGCCCCGCCTTATTTGTCAGACTTGATGTCCTTGCACAGTCGTGTCAGAGCTCTGAGGTCTGCTGAACATCCAAGGTCTAAGCGTTAGAGCAGAGGGGACAGAGCCTGGCCCTAAGCTGTGGAGTTCTCTCCCTTTAGATTTTAGAACTGCCACATCTTTGGAGAGATTTAAATGTTCCCTGAAGACTCACTGTTTTGCTCTGGCCTTCGGCACCAGCTGAGCTGAAGACTTTTCTTATGCTTATTTTACTTTTCTATTTGTATTAAATGCTGATTGTTTTATTTTATGAACCTGTACAGCACTTTAGGGCAGTGTCTGCTGTTTGTAAATGTGCTTTATAAATACATTTGACCTTGACCAGGACTAAACCAGGACTAAACCAGGACTAAACCAGGACTAAAGCAGGACTGATGGACCCCAGAGTTATTTTTTGTTCACATGACAACTGCAAAGGCTCCGGGCAGAGACATGGAAAACTACAGCCTGTCCGAGGGAAAGAGACAGGAAGTAAAAATGATGTGATCAGGGCTTTTCTCTCCGGCCTCTGGCGCCGCTTATATCAAAGGTTTCTGCCTCATATTTACGAGTCGTGGCTTTTGGTGTAAAGTTCGTATTAACTGTTCGCTCTAATTATAAAGTCTGCACTTGTGTCATTTACATTCTGTCGTGATTGTCTCTGTTCTGTCTCTGAGTTACTCGTTTGTTCAAAGTCCTGCTACTTCCTCTTCCTGGTTTTGAGACTCAGGTTTTCAGCTTCACTTCTTTCTCAAACCAACCCAACGATCCGAGCAAACGGGATCGGGATCAGGAGGGGCTGTGAAAGGACCTCCGGGCTCTTTGTTTGCAGTCAGTCCGAGTTGCAGAGACGTCTCCGTGACTCTCTCCGGTCCCACAGGCCCTGATGTCACAGCTCTGCTCCTGACGGTTTGACTGATGAATCACTCTGACTCAGGTTTTGGGAAGCGTCGCCCGTAAATCACCCTCAGTGATTTATTTGATTTATTTCAGTCATGATTCACTGAAGTTGAAAGATCCTTCTGCATAAACGACTGCCACAGACGTCAGCGCGGAGAGAGAGAGAGCGGATAAATGAACGACAGAAACAAGTTTGACCAGAAACGCCCTGTCCCGAGGTGGTCCAAGTACTCGAGTAAAAGTACAGCACAGAAGCAACAACAGTGTGAGAGAGGAAGTTTGCCCGTGTTTCTTTGTTGATCTGAAGTCGAAGCTAAAACACTTGTCGAGTCCAATTACTTCAATATCTCCCGCTAACCGCTAACGAGGCTAACGAGGCTAACGAGGCTAACGAGCTCTCTGCACTGAACCTCTAATCAACATAATGACACCAATAACCGGGCAATTAACAGGAGAGGCCCATTACCCAGCATGCACTGCAGCCGCTGTCAGGGAGCAGATTAACGTCGTAATTACAACGCTTTAACATGATTGGAAACAGAATTCATCGTAGAGAAAGCGAGTGAGGACCGTTTGTTTTGTAGTGCAGGGAATTCCACAATAATGTTACTTAAAGTGCAGATTGTTAGCTCGTTTTATACCTTAACATAACTTAGTCTTAATGTATAACATTGTATTAAAAATGTTCCCTTTAAGATGTTTTTTCTCTACGGAGCCCTGGAAGTGACATCAGACAAAAAACATTTGGGGGATGAAAAAATAATAATAATTTCTGGATGAAATATAAATATATATACTTTTTTTCACATATTATCTCGGGGGACGTTTTTGGAAAAACATTTTTTATTTTAAGAATTACGGAGCCCTGGACATGAATTTTGGGGGGTGAAAAAAATAATAATACAATTCCCCCCACATATTATCCCGGGGAATTAAATAATTATTTCAGGGTAAAAAAAGAATTGAAATATATATATATATTTTTTTTTTAAGAAATATAAACATTTATAAAAAAAATAAATAAAAAAACAATTTCGGGGTAAAAAAATTATAATATCTCGTTCCCCTGAGATAATTTGTGGTGTAAAAAAAAGTCAAATTGTTTTTTTTTTATAAATGTTTATATTTCTTCAAAATAAATAATTATCTCGTTCCCCCGGGATAATATGTGGGGGAATGTTGTTTTTTTTTTTCCAAATCTTTGTGTCTGATGTCATATCCAGGGCTCCGTAATTCTCTGACGTTTTGTGGCTTTGAGCTGTAGATTTATCCAGGAAGTGACTCCAACATGTCTGTGTGGCTCCCTGGTCTTTCCCACGCTTATTCATTCACAAATACTGACATGTTTGGTATCCACGTGTAGCAGGAAAGGCTGTGACCGAGATGACGTGGCGTGTGGGGGACCAGGGGAGGAGGGGGAGGCGTGTGGGGGAGAGGGGGAGACGTGTGGGGGAGATGCGGGAGGCGTGTGGGAGACAGGCCCAGTGGAGTTCCCCCTGTCCCTGCTGTATCCTGTGCATGTGTTTAACTCAGGGCTATAAAAGGGAAATGATGGGTCTGAAACGAGGTGAGGACAGAGGGGAAACTCCACTAACCTGCAGAGAGGAGGCCGGCCACCGGGGGAAACAGGCCCGTTCAGACTGAGGCTGACGGGACCCCCATTCCGTCTATTTGCCCCTCTGCTCCGGTATCGTTCATGTAGTGAGGTGTGGGTAAGATTTGGTTTGTGGTGGATCTGGTCTTATCAAAAAGAGTGCGAGAAAGAGACAGTGGGACGGCTAACCAGGTCAATAAAACAAAAGGCCACACAGGAGAACCTCATTTCCTAGTTATCCAGAGTGTTGTTGATGTCTGGAGATATTTTGTTCTTAAATTCATGCAGTTCTTATATTTGAAGAGTCTAGTGGCGCTAGGCTAGGGCAAGGCTAAAGCATTTCTATGGTATCAGTTAGCCTGCATTAAAAACAGTGTGACCCACTCCACAGTGCACCTGAGGTAAATCACTTATAACACCAGACTAACCATATAAATGTCTGTGTTAATAGAATCATGTTTGAAATATAACTGACCTTGTATCACATGAATTACCGCATTTTGAGGGACTATTTTCTTGCAGATCACTCCGCCGCTGCGTTAGCTTACAGCCACGAAGCTGATGCTGCTCAAATATAAGTTATTTTAAATGATTCTATTAACACAGACATTTATATGGTTAGTCTGGTGTTATAAGTGATTTGCCTCAGGTGCACTGTGGAGTGGGTCAGACTGTTTTTAATGCAGGCTAACTGATACCATAGAAATGCACTAGCCTAGCATTAGCCTAGCGCCACTAGACTCTTCAAATATAAGAACTGCATGAATTTAAGAAAAAAATATCTCCAGACATCAACAACACTCTGGAAATGAGGCCCAATGTCAAAAATCCTGAAATGGATGGATGGTATTAATATTGCCTCCTCGATTTTTGTCACTTTTCTGTTGCTCTTGTGTGGATTTTTTGTTGCTATTTCAATACTTTTTTCAGATTTGGGTAAAGCTAAATTCATTCATACTAAAACTGCAGTTGTTGGCGATGATAAACTCTTCCAAGTGTGAATAATCCGACCCCATTCCTGCCTCTCGCGGCGAGTCTCCCCCGTCGCCGTAGCGATGTGCCGATGATTTACAGACGCGTTAATGACAGGTCTGGGTTTTACAGGGCGGGTCCGTCTGGTTCAGAGCAGACAGGCCTCGGGCTCCTCACACGTGACACGGCGTTCAACAAAAACCAACACTTCCTTTCACCGTGTCATTATGTCGTTCCCTCGTCACAAACCACGGCGGCACGAGGCCATTTGTTACGTTTATCTTTCTTAAGGATGTCCAGGGCGTGTCCAGGGCGTGTCCAGGGCGTGTCCAGGGCGTGTCCAGACGCTTTATGGAGCTCTGGACTTTGATTGTTTTTCTCGGCTGCTTGGGCGTTACTGTAGACTCACTTATGCTTCAATTAATACTTAGTTAAAGTTAGAACATAAACATAAAGCCTGTATTAAGCTCAACAGCCCCGCCCACTTTTTTATTTTTATATTATTATTTTTTATTTACTTACAGAATAAAATAACAAGACAAGCTTCAAACCCCACCCAACCCCAGCCACTCCCCCTTGCATTCATACCACGATCACAACTACAATCATCCACACAAAATATAAACAGAAAGGAAGCACGAAGCAAACGAAAATAATAACATAGGAAATGAAATCACTAATTCCAATCAAAAATCCATCAACAAAATGCATTATAATTGGCAAAACATTGATGACATAACAAATGGCATAGCAAGTGCACCTAATATTTATATCTCTAACTCAAGTAAGCAGACATTCCATTGCTATAATTGTTTCTAACATATACTGATGATAAACTCTATTCTTAAAGTGTTTATACATAAATTTGATAAAGTTTTAGCTTTAAAAATAAACATTTTACCCATCAGAATAATCATATTCAAAAGGTATGTGCATTTACCCTCAAAAACACATAACACGGTATTCGATTAAGTACCTTCAGTGCGAAACCAGACCCCTCTGCTACGTGGTCCAGTTCGCCCTGTTGGTACTTATTCTCCCGATAATGACCGGCGTTCTCTACATTATCCCTTACGTCATTTTCCGCACTAGGATTTCCCATCAAACACCTGTGCTCCTCCGGGCCGTAACCAAAACAGTGAAGATGGCGGCCGCGACACAACGATCTTTTCCCAGTGGCCTTTCTTCTGTTTTTAATGACTCGTCCTTAAAGCCACAGAAGAAGCTGCTCTGAGGGATTTCACCGGAACATTTACTGCACATGTGGACGACAAACAAACATGGCGGAGGATCGGTTCACTCTCGTTCAAACCGCCTCCAGCCTCGATTTGGAAATTGCGTCCTGTTACCACAATTCCAGACTGTCTTTATATGTGTTTATAAATACATAAAGTCAGTCTGGATTTATGCCAGGCTAGTCTCCCGGTGCATGAGGCGTGTCTTATCAGGTGTTCTGCAGGCGTCACACTGACAGGTTTATTGCTTCTGTCCGTGTGGCCTCGATCCTCGCCCCGTCCCAGTCCATTATGGTCTGATACTGCAGTTCTGAGGTTCTCCTGTCTGGTTAGCCGTCCCTCTGTCCTGTTCCCCCAGTATATGTTTGATCCTGTCCTGCACGAGTAACGGCCCGAGCTTCATGTGTGGTTTTATTATTGTGTTGATGTTGTGCTTGTTGAAAGCTCTTTGTATTTGCTCCGTGACTCCTCACAGGTAAGGTGAGCAAGTCTTTGTTGGTCTCGCTGCTGCTCTGGGTCGTTTGTTTTGACCTGTTACTTCCTCCTCTATGGCCCATGTTGGATATTGGCCTCTGAGCGCCTGTGCCATGTGTCTCTCCTCTTTGATTCTGTCCAGTGTTGGGGAGTAACTAAATACATGTATTCAGTTTGAGTAACAGTATTCTGGTAAAGTTACACTTTCATTTGAGAGACGTGGTGTAGAGGTATGGAGGAATTTAGATGAAAGCATCAAAGTTTGTAAAAACCTGCCACATTTTAAAAAGGTTTACAAAGAATCTATATTTTTTTAAATACGAACAATTACTGTGAGTGTTGTAGTATATTCTTCTGCTGTTGTTGTTTTTTATTATTGTTCCTTATCATTTGTTGTTACCTTGCCTTATGTTCCCTTGTTTATGATTTATTTATGATTTGTTTATGATTTGTTATCTTGTATTACGTTCCTTGCTTTGATTGTTAATGTAAATGTTATTATTTTTAATTTTGGGGTGGGGCTCATGAGCTTTTGCTTCAGCCCCACTCCTTTTGAGCAGAACTATTAACTGCTCAAATAAACTAAACATCCCAGTATCGATCATTACGTTTTAGCTCCATATTATACATTATTAAGAACTTTAATGATTTAAACGCCTCATACAAACACTTGTGTCACATGATGCTGTATCTGCGGCTCCATTGGCCGACAGAGTTAAAGAGTTCCTCATTAATGGTGAGTGAGTTTATTACAGGTGTTCCAACAGTCTTCCTTTATGTAATTATACGCCATGTTTATACATAAATATAATAACAATCAATGTGAAAGTATTCTAAAAGTATTCGGAGTGTAGTGGAGTAAAAGTAGGAAGTTGTCAACACAAATACTACTCGTTTACTCTGTTACTTCCTGTCTGCTGATGAGGTCGCCTGAAAACTCGTCCTCTGTAATCGCTGATACCTGACTGTCGGCTGACTGTCGGCTGACTGTCGGCTGACTGTCGGCTGACTGCGGTGTCGTCTGGTCGCCGCCGGCGCTGATGCGGTTGCCACGGAGACGGCGTTACCGTCGGGCGACAGATGGAGGGAAGCGACGAGGTGCGCGACCGTCAGGAGGAAGAGGAAACAGACTATTCTACTTTCTACTGAAGTGAGGAGAACATAAACCTGAGCCTTTATGTTTCACATTTTATAAACATCACTTTGATGCAGCTAAAGTCTGGGACCGTCTCCATGAGGATGTGAGACTCAACTCTGACGATGTTCAAAAAGTGTCCCGTTGTGTTCGCGTTTGAATCTCTGTTTTTAATGTAATAACTCAGATGTGCTCATTTGCGTCTGTGGTGTTAAAAATAAAGCGTCTCTAAAGCGTCTCATGAAAGCATTAAGTGTGAGGTAAACTCTGATAAAGCGAAGGTGCTTCCCCGTCTGCAGGAGCAGAGAGGGCAGTAATTCAGGGACAGATGGTGCAGTAATAACAGCTCCTGTCCGTCTGTCTGTCTGCGGACACATCTGAACATGTCTGTCAATATCTCCAAATAACATTCGAAACCACAGAACCCCAAGAGAAGATTCACAAAAACAGAGTTTCCTCTTTCTCTGCATCGCTCCACAACACTGGAAAAAGAATCATCCTTTTACTGGAGAAATGATCAAGTTTGAGTCTCAGATATAGATGTAGATATAGATTTGTGTGATTTAAAGTGGGATTTGTGTTTGCTCCATTAGCATTAGCTTTATGTTCATCTTAGTTCAGTTTAAACCGACTCAAATGTTTCTTATTGAAGTGATAATGAGTCATTTATCTCATGTTTCCAGTGAAAAGAGGTCGTACTGAACTGAAACAGCCACGTTAGCTCAGTAACATTGATAGAGTGGCACAGTGGTTATACTTCCTTATTGGACACTGACAGGAAGTGATATAGTTAGAGGCAAACAAAAGGTCACCGCCCCTTTTTGGGGGAAACAGAAGCTCTAATGAGGAAAGACTGTCTGGGAACTTCTAATTTACATTTTATTTGCCGTGGAGGTGACGCTTCAGATCATTCACAGACGTTAATGTTTTAAACTGAGGTATGATCCTGACGTCACTGACATTTACTTAAAGGGGGGTATTATGTAAAATGGACTTTTTCAAGCTTTACATCATGTTATTATGTCATTCCCTCATTAAACACATGCCTGGAGTGTTGCCTTGGCTCATTCACATATTTTTGAGTAATCAGTAAAAACTTAGACGGCAGCCATTTTAGGTGTAGCTATGCCTCAGTCCTCCTAGGAACGCCCCCACCTCCTGGAGACGCCTCTGGACCTTTCGTCACCAGCCAAGCCACCAACCACTGCTCCTCAGCTCAGCAGAGCCCCTCCCCGCACAGTAGTGTTGTTTAGATGCCACAGCAGTGTGCTGAAGGGGCGTGTCGGAAAGCTTCTTAAAGAGACAGAGGCCTATTTCAAGACGTTCAGTACAGCCATTTTGAGAGAGCAATTTTATTCAAGGCAGTTATTTTAATTTACTGCATATACAGACCAACAGAAGGTTACGTCATCATTGCAGTATGCTATAGACTGGTGCTATGTGACTGAAAAAAGCATAATACCCCCTCTTTAAAAATCTGATCTGATTGTCTCGAGCCCTGGATCAGGACCTCCTGTAGGATCACAGTACAGTAAGTGAAACATTCTCCAAAGTCAGAAACATATTTTACAAATCCTTTTTTTATTTTTATTCAACATCGTTTTGTTTTGTTTTTTTCTTCCAAACACAAAAACCAAACCTGGAGCCACTGTGACAGTTAGTGCATCGTGAAAATGAAAAATATCTCTAATAATAAACAAGTGCTACATAAGGAACGACGGTGAGGTAAGTCTGTCCGGGAAGGAGACGAAACGGTCACGACGCGTTAATATCATTATTCATATCATCACTATGTACACGCCAATGCATAGAAGACTTTATACATCACACATTTATATCAGAGGCCCCTCCCACGGCAGCGCTTTGTCCCGGGACAGTTCCTCCTGCACGGCCCGACTATTGCATCAAAGTTTCTCCAATAAATAAGTCAAAGTGGCAAAGGCTCCGGGCAGATCCTGGGTCAGTCCTGGGTCAGTCCTGGTTTAGTACTGGGTCAGTCCTGGGTCAGTCCTGGGTCAGTCCTGGGTCAGTCCTGGTTTAGTCCTGGGTCAGTCCTGATTCTACATTTCCCCACAGATTACACAGCAATAAACTGAACAGAAAAGGTAATATGGAAATCAGTGAAGTTTGCATGAAACAAGTACATGTGAGAAACTCATTTGAAGAAATCTGTCAATTGTTTAAGTATTTATGGGCTGTTGAAACACTTTGCTCCTCTCGTTGTCTCTGTATCTTTATTTAGTAGAACAATATATTCATAATTCAGCGTTAAAGTAACGGTTTAGAGATGGGAGAAACTTCAGGGTTTCTCTTCTTTGTTTTCCCTCTGATGCTTCGACCCATATGTGGGCCATGTCTGTATCTTTACGTTTGTTAAATGTGACGACACACACGATAATCATCTACGTCCGGGTCCAAACGGTTGACGGTTCCTTTGACAAACACAGCAAAAAAAAAACCACAACTTTATCTGAATCTGCTGCTGAAATAACAACTAGTGATGGGCCGGTACAAAGAGCCGGCTCTTTAAGTGAACGATGAGAGCCGAGTCTCACCAGTGACACTTTTTTTGTTTAAGGTTGCATGTTTATCCAGCTCTACATACACCGCTCTCTGCTACATTAGAGACGAACAGAGAAAGACAGTAAGAGAATGGGTCCAGGGAGAGAGGGAGAAGCTATGGGAGAAACACTAAAGATTTTGACTGTAAATAATAAAGGAGTACATATACGTGCCAGCCTTAAAAGTGTGTGTTGCTATAATAAACAATGGCTCCACCACCTGGAAAAGTCAACTTTGATTCCTAAAGACAAAACAACACCACTATAAACCAATATTCACTTCATTATAGCAATGGAAAATATATATATATATTATTCTGTTATTTTTAATTTCTTTCTTGATTATAGTTGTTTTGTGCAGGGAGGATCGAAAAGCTCAGCCATGAATCAAAACCTCTCCTAAATTTAAACTGTATTATGTAAAAACATGAAGAGCCATTTGGTGAGCCAAAAGAGCCGATCCAAATGATCCGGTTCACCAAAAAGAGCCGAAAATCCCATCACTAATAACAACAGATAAAAGGCCAAAACTATTTTAGTCCTAATTATAATAATATATATCTTAATTTGTCCAGGAAAAATGAAGATATTTTTATATTTGAAATAAGCCTTCATTGTGTATGGAAAAAGATAACTTGATAATTGATGTCAGAAAAGCGTTACTAAAGAAAATCCAGAGTAAATGTGATATTTCTCTGTGATCAGATGTTTAAAAAGCAGCAGGTCAGAATCAGCTACGTCCCGTTATAGTGGAGCGATGACATCATCACTTAACAAACGTATACTAATATCAGATATCGGAGCCGAAGATACGATATCGGTCTTAATTCAAAATATCAGATACTGAACCGATACCTGTTTTGGCTCTCAGTGAATATGGACATGCTGCTCCTCATTTTGAAGCTTTAAACCTACACAAACGTCCCTTTAATCTCTGCGCAAAATGCCACCGCTAACAGCAGCATGCTAATGCTAATGCTAACGGCAGCTAATCCAGGCTGGGACATGAACTATGACTGGATCACCTAAAGTCATAAAATACTAACCACTGCTGGAGCGGCCAAGTGCTTTATTTTAGTTTATGAAATACTGTTCAAACATATTTGTAATGATGTCATCACTTCATGTGAGACGTTTATATTAATGTAATGTAAAGAGTCATGAAGTGAGGATATTTAGTGCAGAAAAGTCCTTAATGTTTTTCCATTCGATAATTGATTATTATTAACGTCTCGTTTGCAAGAAAAGATAAGACTTTAAAAAAAATTAAAATGGAGAAAAGACGACATTCACTTTTTCACTCACAGAAGCTTTAAAGAAAGTCTCTTGGTATCGGTTAATATCGGATATCGGCAGATACTCAGTATCTCAGTGCTGTTCTTGGAATAGGGGCTGGGGTTCTCCTCACTCCTTTTTGGACATGTGCCTTTGTATATTTTGGCTTTTTTCAAGAGAACTGACAAGTTTGTCTTTTTGATTTGTAACAGCCTTTATGTCTAAAGTCTTGTAAAGGTGCGTTGTGTTGCTCACATGTTCAAAAGAAAGAAAGAAAGAAAGAAAGAAAGAAAGAAAGTAAAGTATCGGTGTTGGGGACTAAAAGCTGGATTGGTGCTTCTCTCATTAGGAGCATGTTTGTGTCGGCAGCAGGAGAATGTTACACAGTGTGCCTTTAAATTAACAAACATCTTATTTGGACAGATTTCCTGAAATCAGTTTCTCAAATCGAGGACAAATTACTTATTTCAAGAAAACTTTACTTCTTCTTAGTTTACCTTTTTGCAGTCTAGATAAGTTACAGTTACTCAGATTTAGAGTATTTGAGCTTAATTTGAGCGTTTTTGACTCTGCAGAGTAAAAATAAATCAGCCGTGTAGATGTGCTTGGTTAAGGTGGGAGGTTCATTAAACACCATTTTCCTGCATTCATTTGGTTTCTTGCCCCACCCTGACATCTGCCTTTGAGTGGATAGTTTTTTTTAATCCCACAAACGTCTTGTTTTTGACCCACAGACGTGTCCGTGTGACCCAGAGTCCTGCATGTCCTTCCTCACGGTGACGTCTGCACTCAGGCGGATCTTTAGTCCCGAAAGTCCTCGCCTTCGGCCCCGGAGCCCTTTGGGACGGGTACAGTCTGTGCTCGGGTCAGTCGTCGCTGATCACGTCCACCTCCTCGCTGCCCTGCTGCGTGGCCGCCCTCCAGCGACTCACGTGCTGACCGCCCTTCCTCTTCAGCTGCGACTCGGGACACTCCTCCTCCAGCTTCTGACGCTTGTGCTTCGTCCGCCGGTTCTGGAACCACACCTTCACCTGGACAAGAGGAGGGAACCATTACTACTGGAACCACACCTTCACCTGGACAAGAGAGAACCATTACTACAGGAACCACACCTTCACCTGGACAAGAGAACCATTACTACAGGAACCACACCTTCACCTGGACAAGAGGAGAGAACCATTACTACAGGAACCACACCTTCACCTGGACAAGAGGAGGGAACCATTACTACAGGAACCACACCTTCACCTGGACAAGAGGAGAGAACCATTAGAGAACTACAGGAACCACACCTTCACCTGGACAAGAGGAGAGAACCATTACTACTGGAACCACACCTTCACCTGGACAAGAGAGAACCATTAGAGAACTACTGGAACCACACCTTCACCTGGACAAGAGGAGAGAACCATTAGAGAACTACAGGAACCACACCTTCACTTGCAGAAGAGAACGTTTAGAGAACTACGGCGACTGGGGGATAGTCGTAGACATGGGTTGCCAGGTAAAATTGGCCATAATTAAGGAGAGACACTGCAGGCAAAACTCTCTTAGATTATTTTGAAAATGGACTGTAAGCCATAATCATCAAAATTATAATATATTATAATTACATGTAATGAGTCTATCATATATTAGTTTCACATTTTAAGTTGAATTACAGAAATAAATTAACTTTTTCATGAGATTCTAATTGTCCAAGTTTCACCTGTATTTTTCTTGTTTTGTTTTTCTTTTTATGTTTCTATGGGATTTTCTGTGAAAATATTAAATTTTTTACATTATTTCACGTTTCGTTTCTCGTATAATTTATGTCACAACTGAAAAATAAATCAGACTTTTACGCTCAAATAGTTACTCACAGTACTCAAGTACTTGTTTACTCAAACTTGAGTAAATATATTCATCAAAAATATCGACAGTTTTGTCCATTTCACATAAACTGCCTTAAATTTGAATGAAAAGTGAAAAGGACAGAAAACTTGAAATTGAAGATGATATTTTTGAGAATGCTATTATTGTCATTGTTATTATGGTGATGATAATATATGTATAATAAATATGTGCGCTAGTAATGTATGTGTATGTATATATTACATATGTCTGTATATATATATATGTTTTTCATACCTGTAAGTCTCATCAGATTTTTTTTGACATGTAAAAGCTTCGAATTATCAATGCTGCTAATCAATAATTGTATTTTGAGCTTTCTTGCTTCGGCCTCCTCCTTTTGAGTTATTATTTATTTGTATTTTTTCTTGTTTTTTTGTAATAATGTAAATGTAATGATGTAAATATTGTATATAATAACTCATTGTAAATCAAATCAAATCAAACTTTTCCTCATATTTAAGTCATTCACACTGATCTGTCCATTCAGATGTATTTCCCTCATCACCTGCAGCGTTAACTCTAAGACTCCCTCTCCTCTAATGAGCCAAGATGGCGTCCGGTTGCGTAACGCGCGTCATGTGACCGCACGTTGATTGGCAGCCGGCGCGGCTGATTCACCGTATTGATATTTACGAGGGCCGTCAGTCATCGCCTCGTCTCCGCGCAGTAAATCTGTCGAGCGAGAGCAGACAGAGCGGAGACTACGGCGGCCCTGCAGGGACAACCACACCATTATTTATGGTTCACGCAGGAGCCGGTACGAGCAAAAATACACGGCACGCGGATTCATTTGGGGAATCTTTTCTCAAATACATTTTCTCACATTTTTCTCCATGTATTCAGACACGGTCGCCAAAAATCTGGGCATTTATGGGCACGGAAACATGAAAAGTTTCCCTCTTCACCTGCAGCGCCTTAAACGATTTGTTTGTATCGGACTAAATATCTGCAGATTAGAGTTCATTGTGTTCACACGTTGATAATTTGGCTCCGTGAGAAAATGGATTTGACTCACAGTGGATAGTGAACATCTTCACACCCCGACACTTCTCACACATTTTGTTTTGTCACAGCGTCATTACAACATGGATTAAATGTATTTATTTTCTCATAAATCTACACACAACGCCCCATCGGGACAAAGTGAAAAAGGTTTTTTAGAATGTTTTGCAAATGACTTAAAGAGGGGGTATTATGCTTTTTCAATCACATAGCACCAGTCTATAGCATACTACAATGATGACGTAACCTTCTGTTGGTCTGTATATGCAGTAAATTAAAATAACTGCCTTGAATAAAATTGCTCTCTCAAAATGGCTGTACTGAACGTCTTGAAATAGGCCTCTGTCTCTTTAAGAAGCTTTCCGACACGCCCCCTTCAGCACACTGCTGTGGCATCTAAACAACACTACTGTGCGGGGAGGGGGCTCTGCTGAGCTGAGGAGCAGTGGTTGGTGGCTTGGCTGGTGACAAAAGGTCCAGAGGCGTCTCCAGGAGGTGGGGCGTTCCTAGGAGGACTGAGGCATAGCTACACCTAAAATGGCTGCCGTCTAAGTTTTTACTGATTACTCAAAAATATGTGAATGAGCCAAGGCAACACTCCAGGCATGTGTTTAATGAGGGAATGACATAATAACATGATATAAAGCTTGAAAAAGTCCATTTTACATAATACCCCCCCTTTAAAAATAAAACTTATCTACAGCAGGTTAGAATCAGTAGGGCTTCCATTGGACCCGGAGGTAGAACGATGACACCATCACCTAACAAACGCACATGTAAAGTTTATTTGTTTATTTTTATTATTTTTTTAAATTTTATTTATTAATATTATTATTTTAATAATTATATTATTCTTTATAGTCTCTGAACCGAGCACGCTTTCTCCTTGTTGCTGTGTTGTCGTCACCTTTTGTGTGTGTGTGTGTGTGTGAGTTTTTTCATACATTTTTGTTACTTTTATTTTTTAATTTTTTATTATTGGTTGCGTTTTTATCGCATTTATCATTGATCTTTGTTAAGGTTTTGGCCAATTTTTTGTTGTGTTTTAAATGTTTTTTATTTATTTTATTTTTTTAAATCACTTTTTAGTCATATTTTTGTCTGTTTTTTTGTCGCTGTTTTGGTGCTTTTTTTCTTTCTCCAAGAGGCTTTTGGATTTGGGCGGAGCTAAAGTGGAGAAGGTGCGCTTGGTTGGGGCGGGGCTTAGGAGGTTAACATTAGGATAACTGAATAATATTGAGGTAAAGGTTGATCAATGTTCTTATTTTGGTTCTATTACAGTCTGCTGTTCCGGTGCCTAAATGTATTTACTTTATTATTATTATTAATATTTTTTCTTCTTCTTTTGTTCTGTTAAAATTTGTAATGTAACCCATTGCCCCTCCCCAGGGGATCATAGTTGTCCATCTGTTGTCCGTCCCATTTCCTCAGAATAACCAGAGCTCTTTCAGGATTACCATGAGGTTCTGGGTCTCCTCTCTGACCCAAGGCCCGTCTCCCTGATCACTTAGTTAGGACGGGCCCGGCTCTATAAGAGTCCTGGTGTACTTCCTGCGTAAACTGAAAGAATTGACTCTTAATAAGCAGATTCTTTTAAACTTCTACACTGTGGTATATAACGCCTTCTTACTTCTGCGATCACGGTGTGGTTTGGAAACACTACTGTGAAAGAAAAGAAAGCTTTAAATGGTGTTGTCCGCTCTGCCAGAAGGACCAGCGGAACTTTCTGTCCTTGAAGACATTTACAAACAAAGACTTATGTCTCGGGCATTAGCCTCATTAAGGACCCGCTGCATCCTGCAGGGACCTGTTTGAACTTCTCCCTCTAGGAGGCGCTATTGTGCTATCAAATGTGATAAATGCCGCCACAGTAAAAGTTTCTCTCCACAAGCTGTGATGTCTTTGAATGGTGCACTTTGATCAGGCTTCATTACCATTACCATTACTTTTTACCTTTTTAATTGCGTTTCACAAATGTTAATTCTTAAGCTGTATTGTAACCTTTAACTTATTTAACTATGTGGCATGTTTGTCTTTTAAGACTGTCTTTTTATGTTTTATGAATGAATGTTTGACTGTGCACTTTCCAAATCTTTCCAAATCAACTCCAGTCCATTTATTTAGCACAGGAGGACTCTGGCCAGTTTGTAGGAGCATCTCAATGATCCTCCTGAGCTCACTTTTGAGTGTCATAAGGTGTGTGTACTTATGTACGTGCAATAGTTCAGAGTTTCATTTTTTATAAATGTATAAAACATTCTAAAACCCTTTTTTCACACTGTCATTATGGGTATCATGTGTAGATTCATGAGAAACAAAACAAATTGAATCGTAAAGTGTCAGGCTGTGTAGACGTTCACTATCCATGAATGTGTCATGTGGTTCACCAAGATCAGGCTTAAAGTGCATCTGACACATTAGACAGTTTTTGCTAAAACATAGTTTACACAATTATATTCAAGATTTTGATCAAAGTAGGTTGTAGTAGTAATAGCAGTAGCAGTAGTGTGTGTAGTGATCGCGGTGAACGTTAGCAGCATTAGCAGCATTAACAGCAGTAACAGCATTAGCCACATGAACAGCAGTAGCAACATTAGCAGCAGTAGCAGCAGTAGCAGCAGTAGCAGCATTAGCAGCAGTAGCAGCATTAGCAGCAGTAGCAGCAGTAGCAGCAGTAGCGGCAGTAGCAGCATTAGCAGCAGTATCAGCATTAGCAGCAGTAGCAGCATTAGCAGCAGTAGCAGCATTAGCAGCAGTAGCAGCAGTAGCAGCAGTAGCAGCATTAGCAGCAGTAGCAGCATAGCAGCATTAGCAGCATTAGCAGCATTGGCAGCAGTAGCAGCAGTAGCAGCATTAGCAGCAGTAGCAGCATTAGCAGCAGTAGCAGCATTAGCAGCATTAGCAGCAGTAGCAGCATTAGCAGCAGTAGCAGCAGTAGCAGCATTAGCAGCAGTAGCGGCAGTAGCAGCATAGCGGCAGTAGCAGCATTAGCAGCAGTATCAGCATAGCAGCAGTAGCAGCATTAGCAGCAGTAGCAGCATTAGCAGCAGTAGCAGCAGTAGCAGCAGTAGCAGCATTAGCAGCAGTAGCAGCATTAGCAGCATTAGCAGCATTGCAGCTAGCAGCATAGCAGCAGTAGCAGCATTAGCAGCATAGCAGCATAGCAGCAGTAGCAGCATAGCAGCATTAGCAGCAGTAGCAGCATTAGCAGCATTAGCAGCATTAGCAGCAGTAGCAGCATTAGCAGCATTAGCAGCAGTAGCAGCATTAGCAGCATTAGCAGCAGTAGCAGCATTAGCAGCATTGGCAGCAGTAGCAGCAGTAGCAGCATTAGCAGCATTAGCAGCAGTAGCAGCATTAGCAGCATTAGCAGCATTAGCAGCAGTAGCAGCATTAGCAGCATAGCAGCATTAGCAGCAGTAGCAGCATTAGCAGCATTAGCAGCAGTAGCTGACACGAACAGATCGACGTAGCCCTGTCTTTTGACTGAAGCTAAATTCCTGTCCTTTAGTAGTAAATAAACGTCACTCCTGATGAAGTATTTCTCAGCCGAATGTAAAAGCTGCAGGGACAAGTACTGCGTGTAAATCACTCTGACTCATAATTATACTCCATCTCAGTCGTTTATTACTCTGATTTACGGCCAGTTTCACTGTCAGCGTGTACAGACAGCCACACAAGTATTCAGTCTGACAGCAGTGCGGTCGCGGTAGTCGCGGTTGTAGTTGTAGTAGTTGTTGCTCGAGGCTCCAGATCGTACAGCCCCCAGAGAGCGCAGTGGCCGGAGCTTTCAGAAAAATTCTTCATTTTGTGAGATACACTGCTATGTGTGGACAAGGCCTAAGTCTCAGCCCTAAAAACTTTAATTTGATAAAATACTAATTGGGAGTGATAGCCCATGCCATATTTTTCTCTGTGTTTCCATAGCGATGACCAGAACATGTTGAGGCGCCGTGCTAACCACCAGAGCTGGGTTTCGTTACTTGATACAGGTCACATATGACTCCAATAAAAGTAAAAGTTGCTCTGTCAAACGATTACTGAAGTGAAAGTGAAGTATTTTATGTAGTAACTAGTACAAAGTACAGTTGAAGCAGGTCTGATAGAAATGAGAAACATGATAAATTTGAAGATGATACTTTTGAGAATGCTATTATTGTCATTGTTATTATGGTGATGATAATATATGTATAATATGTGCGCTAGTAATGTTTGTGTATGTATATATATATATATGTATATCTAAAACACTATGACTACTTAAACAATAACTAAATCAATTGAATGGTGACCAGAATGGTAATATAAGCAATGATAAAAAAATAAGAGAAAATTATAAAACTAAGTAAATACACTCAGAAATCACAAACCCCTCTATTTGTATTGTATTGTATTGTATTTTGAAATTGGGGTAGGCACATATAAGCTTTCTTGCTTCGGCCTACTCCTTTTGAGTTATTATTTATTTGATATTTTTCTTGGGTTTTTGTGATAATGCAAATGAAATGATGTAAATATTGTAAATAATAACGCACTGTGAACAATAGCTCAAATAAATAAATCAAATCAAGTATAAATACATTTAAATGTTTAAAAAAAACAACTGCAGCTTCAAAAACACGATCCCCTCTGTACGGCAACACGACGGGGAAACACCTTTTCTTTTGACAGTACATCTGCAGAGCGCCACCTGCTGCTCTGGAGTGTGCCTCCTCTAAGTGGATTCAGACTTGTACCTGACGTTCGTGAGATCTGACCTGGGACTTGGGTTCAGACTTGTACCTGACGTTCGTGAGATCTGACCTGGGACTTGGGTTCAGACTTGTACCTGAGTCTCGGTGAGTTCTGACCTGGGACTTGGGTTCAGACTTGTACCTGAGTCTCGGTGGTTCTGACCTGGACTTGGGTTCAGACTTGTACCTGAGTCTCAGTGAGTTCTGACCTGGGACTTGGGTTCAGACTTGTACCTGAGTCTCGGTGGTTCTGACCTGGGACTTGGGTTCAGACTTGTACCTGAGTCTTGGTGAGTTCTAACTGGACTTGGTTCAGACTTGTACCTGCGTCTCGGTGGTTCTGACTGGGACTTGGGTTCAGACTTGTACCTGAGTCTCGGTGGTTCTGACCTGGGACTTGGGTTCAGACTTGTACCTGAGTCTCGTGGTTCTAACTGGGACTTGGGTTCAGACTTGTACCTGAGCAGTGAGTTCTCGGTGGTAATTCTGATCCTGACCTGGGACTTGGGTTCAGACTTGTACCTGAGTCTCAGTGAGTTCTGACCTGGGACTTGGGTTCAGACTTGTACCTGAGTCTCAGTGAGTTCTGACCTGGGACTTGGGTTCAGACTTGTACCTGAGTCTCGGTGGTTCTGACCTGGGACTTGGGTTCAGACTTGTACCTGAGTCTCGGTGGTTCTGACCTGGGACTTGGGTTCAGACTTGTACCTGAGTCTCGTGGTTCTGACCTGGGACTTGGATTCAGACTTGTACCTGAGTCTCGGTGAGTTCTGACCTGGGACTTGGGTTCAGACTTGTACCTGAGTCTCGGTGGTTCTGACCTGGGACTTGGGTTCAGACTTGTACCTGAGTCTCGGTGGTTCTAAACTGGGACTTGGGTTCAGACTTGTACCTGAGTCTCGTGGTTCTGACCTGGGACTTGGGTTCAGACTTGTACCTGAGTCTCGTGGTTCTGACCTGGACTTGGGTTCAGACTTGTACCTGAGTCTCAGTGAGTTCTGACCTGGGACTTGGGTTCAGACTTGTACCTGAGTCTCGGTCGGTGGAGTTCTGACCTGGGACTTGGGTTCAGACTTGTACCTGAGTCTCGGTGGTTCTGACCTGGGACTTGGGTTCAGACTTGTACCTGAGTCTCGGTGGTTCTGACCTGGGACTTGGGTTCAGACTTGTACCTGAGTCTCGGTGGTTCTGACCTGGGACTTGGGTTCAGACTTGTACCTGAGTCTCGGTGGTTCTGACCTGGGACTTGGGTTCAGACTTGTACCTGAGTCTCGGTGGTTCTGACCTGGGACTTGGGTTCAGACTTGTACCTGAGTCTCAGTGAGTTCTGACCTGGGACTTGGGTTCAGACTTGTACCTGAGTCTCGGTGGTTCTGACCTGGGACTTGGGTTCAGACTTGTACCTGAGTCTCGGTGGTTCTGACCTGGGACTTGGGTTCAGACTTGTACCTGAGTCTCGGTGGTTCTGACCTGGGACTTGGGTTCAGACTTGTACCTGAGTCTCGGTGGTTCTGACCTGGGACTTGGGTTCAGACTTGTACCTGAGTCTCGGTGGTTCTGACCTGGGACTTGGGTTCAGACTTGTACCTGAGTCTCGGTGGTTCTGACCTGGGACTTGGGTTCAGACTTGTACCTGAGTCTCGGTGGTTCTGACCTGGACTTGGTTCAGACTTGTACCTGAGTCTCGGTGGTTCTGACCTGGGACTTGGGTTCAGACTTGTACCTGATCTCGTGGTTTGACCTGGGACTTGGTCAGACTTTACCTGAGTCTCGGTGGTTCTGACCTGGGACTTGGGTTCAGACTTGTACCTGAGTCTCGGTGGTTCTGACCTGGGACTTGGGTTCAGACTTGTACCTGAGTCTCGTGGTTCTGACCTGGGACTTGGGTTCAGACTTGTACCTGAGTCTCGGACTTTACTGAGTCTCGGTGGTTCTGACCTGGGACTTGGTTCAGACTTGTACCTGAGTCTCGGTGGTTTGACTGGACTTGGGTTCAGACTTTACCTGATCTGTGGTTCTGACCTGGACTTGGGTTCAGACTTGTACCTGAGTCTCGGTGGTTCTGACCTGGGACTTGGATTCAGACTTGTACCTGAGTCTCGGTGGTTCTATGACCTGGGACTTGGGTTCAGACTTGTACCTGAGTCTCGTGGTTCTGACCTGGGACTTGGGTTCAGACTTGTACCTGAGTCTCAGTGAGTTCTGACCTGGGACTTGGGTTCAGACTTGTACCTGAGTCTCAGTGAGTTCTGACCTGGGACTTGGGTTCAGACTTGTACCTGAGTCTCGGTGGTTCTGACCTGGGACTTGGGTTCAGACTTGTACCTGAGTCTCGGTGGTTCTGACCTGGGACTTGGGTTCAGACTTGTACCTGAGTCTCGGTGGTTCTGACCTGGGACTTGGGTTCAGACTTGTACCTGAGTCTCGGTGGTTCTGACCTGGGACTTGGGTTCAGACTTGTACCTGAGTCTCGGTGAGTTCTGACCTGGGACTTGGGTTCAGACTTGTACCTGAGTCTCGGTGGTTCTGACCTGGGACTTGGGTTCAGACTTGTACCTGAGTCTCGGTGGTTCTGACCTGGGACTTGGGTTCAGACTTGTACCTGAGTCTCGGTGGTTCTGACCTGGGACTTGGGTTCAGACTTGTACCTGAGTCTCGGTGGTTCTGACCTGGGACTTGGGTTCAGACTTGTACCTGAGTCTCGGTGGTTCTGACCTGGGACTTGGGTTCAGACTTGTACCTGAGTCTCGGTGGTTCTGACCTGACGGGAGGCTGTGGGAGGACTTGGGTTCAGACTTGTACCTGAGTCTCGGTGGTTTCTGACCTGGGACTTGGGTTCAGACTTGTACCTGAGTCTCGGTGGTTCTGACTGGGACTTGGGTTCAGACTTGTACCTGAGTCTCGGTGGTTTGACGACTTGGTTCTGACTTGGTTCGAGGGTTCAGACTTGTACCTGAGTCTCGGTGGTTCTGACCTGGGACTTGGGTTCAGACTTGTACCTGAGTCTCGGTGGTTCTGACCTGGGACTTGGGTTCAGACTTGTACCTGAGTCTCGGTGGTTCTGACCTGGGACTTGGGTTCAGACTTGTACCTGAGTCTCGGTGGTTCTGACCTGGGACTTGGGTTCAGACTTGTACCTGAGTCTCGGTGGTTCTGACCTGGGACTTGGGTTCAGACTTGTACCTGAGTCTCGGTGGTTCTGACCTGGGACTTGGGTTCAGACTTGTACCTGAGTCTCGGTGGTTCTGACCTGGGACTTGGGTTCAGACTTGTACCTGAGTCTCGGTGGTTCTGACCTGGGACTTGGGTTCAGACTTGTACCTGAGTCTCGGTGGTTCTGACCTGGGACTTGGGTTCAGACTTGTACCTGAGTCTCGGTGGTTCTGACCTGGGACTTGGGTTCAGACTTGTACCTGAGTCTCGGTGGTTCTGACCTGGGACTTGGGTTCAGACTTGTACCTGAGTCTCGGTGGTTCTGGGACTTGGTTCAGACTTGTACCTGAGTCTCGGTGGTTCTGACCTGGGACTTGGGTTCAGACTTGTACCTGAGTCTCAGTGGTTCTAACTGGGACTTGGGTTCAGACTTGTACCTGAGTCTCGGTGGTTCTAAACTGGGACTTGGGTTCAGACTTGTACCTGAGTCTCGGTGGTTCTGACCTGGGACTTGGGTTCAGACTTGTACCTGAGTCTCGGTGGTTCTGACCTGGGACTTGGGTTCAGACTTGTACCTGAGTCTCGGTGGTTCTGACCTGGGACTTGGGTTCAGACTTGTACCTGAGTCTCGGTGAGTTCTGACCTGGGCAGACTTGGGTTCGACTAGACTTGTACCTGAGTCTCGGTGGTTCTAAACTGGGACTTGGGTTCAGACTTGTACCTGAGTCTCGGTGGTTCTGACCTGGGACTTGGGTTCAGACTTGTACCTGAGTCTCGGTGGTTCTGACCTGGACTTGGGTTCAGACTTGTACCTGAGTCTCGGTGGTTCTGACCTGGGACTTGGGTTCAGACTTGTACCTGAGTCTCGGTGGTTCTAAACTGGGACTTGGGTTCAGACTTGTACCTGAGTCTCGGTGAGGCACAGCCCTGACGCCAGCTGTTTCCTCTCGGCTCCCACGACGTAGTGGTTCTTCTCGAAGGCGCGCTCCAGCCGCAGCAGCTGCGACGGGGAGAAGGCCGTGCGGATGCGTTTGGGTTTCCGGGAGAACGGGCCGTGGAGCAGCAGGTTCTCTGGACTCGGGTCCTCGCCTGGACGACAGAGAGCCGGGTTAGAACAAGGAAAAACTGTACTGAAGCAGGATTTAAACTACAAAGGTCTGACAACAAAATATGGGTAACGGCAAGAGCAAGGTTTACTTTTGTGGCTATATTTTAATATCAAATACATTTTAATGACAAATACTTTTAATGACAAATACTTTTAATGACAAATACATTTTGATGACGCAGTATTTAAATGACATCACTGATAACGCTGAAAAGTCCCGTATGCTTCGTACAAACACTGGCCACACGTCGTAAACCACAACATTCTTCTCAAAAGTAACTCTTAAAGGGTTCTGTCACATGTCATTGAGTTAAAGCAGTACTAAGTAACTCTTGCCCCTAGAGGCCATAAGTGCAACTGCAGGTGTCTTAGCAAGTTACGATTTTTTTACTTATTAAATGTCTTGGAGAGTAAATACTACGCTGACAGAAAAGGTGAAGGGACAGAGGGATATTGTACATCCAGTTATACAATGGGAATATTTTTTTTCACTCAAACTTGGCTGTAAATACTGTTTAAGTGGCGCTAGCCCGCAGTTAGCTTTGCCCGTTAGCCTGTTAGCTTCTTCTCCGTGATTCTATTAGTGTGTATTGGTGACTCCGCCCCGGTGGCAGTCAAGTTGCAAGCATGGTTTTCTGGCCAGAGACACCAGGGGGAGATGAAAGACCCTCCAATCATCCCATTAACACTTGTATTACCCCCAGAGGGACTACGGAAAGGATTTATTAAGGTAAACACGTTACTTAGTTCTGCTTTCAAATTAGATTTAAAAAGTATCGATCACAGAAAGAAATGGTCCCTATCAGAGAATCTTGAATCGCTCCGACACAAACTAAAGCCTGAGATTGACACGGTCATGCTCATGATTGTAGTGAGCACAGTGTGACTCAATGGAGTCAGACAGTTTGTCCGATTATAGTGAGACATGCAGCGTCAGTCCAGTCCGATTACGTATGTTAGATAACAACTATTCCTTCTGAAAAAACATAACAATATTTATAAGTACAAGACTTAAAGTGCACATGACACATTAGACACAATCTTTGCTCAAACATAGTTAACACAATTATATGTAAGATTTTGCTTTCTTTAGTTTAACATTTTTAAACTGTTGCCATGCCAACTGTGTATAATCTCCATAGCTAAACCAGAGCTCACCATTTCTCGAGGCAAAATTGTGACATTTATGATTCTAATTAGGAGTAAAGCAGTTTGGGGCCTTTTGTCTGTTGTTATTTCAGCAGGACATTCAGATAGAGTTGTGTTTTTTGCTCTTGACAGTTGGACCCAGAAGAAAATTATTACTTACACTTAAAGTGCACGTGACACATTAGACATTTCTGCTAAAACATAGTTAACACAATTATATTAAAAAGATTGTTCCAGTTTTCTTTGTTTTAACCATGTTTTGTGATGTTTCTAGTTTCACTTCCTTATTGGACACGGACAGGAAGTGACATAAACAGAGGTAAGCAATTTTAAACAGTTGCCGTGCCGACCATGTTAAGTCAATGGGAAATGAATGAGTGAAACTGCTATGGAATGTTTCCTTCTTCTATGTCACTATCACAAAAATGGTCAAACTAAAGAAAACTGGGAATAATCTTTAGCAAAATCTTAAATATAATCGTGTTAACTGTGTTTTAGCAAAAAATTGTGTCTAATGTGTCAGATGGACTTTAAATAAAAGTAACTTTTCTTCAATGAAGTAAAACTATAGTTTTACTTAAATTATGTATAATTATTAGTTACAACAGACATTATGCATCTAACTAAGAGATAATTATTAAAATGATTAAAACATTTGATGCATTAAGACTTTAAGAGTGTCATATGTTTTTAGGCAGTGTTTGCAAAAAAAAAAGTGTAGTTTAGTTAATCAGTTAATTAGTCAGGAAGTGATCTTCAAGAAAAGATGCTTCACTCCAGATTTCTGTCTCAGTCTCTGCACAGGTGCATTAAAATACAATAGCTTTAGTGACATCATAAGTAAAATAAACTCATTGATCTCACACACAGGCTCAAGAACATTTTTAAGACTCATGTTTTACTAATGAGTGATTTTATAACTTTCTACTGTATTTGTTGTAATTATTGTGTCTCTTTAAGTGCCCTTTAAGCACTTTAGGCCTGCATTGTTCTCCCTGATGAATAAAGGGAATAATATTTGATAAAGAAAGAGCTCAGAGTGGTTTAGACTCTAATATAAAGTCAACAAAACTGCAGGAAGATACAACTTGCTGCCTATAAAAGTTCCTTTCATTAAAATAACAGCAGCATTTTCCAATAAAATGTCCGGTTTGTGTGATGAGTTGTTGACAACCCTCGCCGTCATTTGCACTTTAGAGAAAACATTTCTTCCTTTTCTTGATACTCGGGGTACGGTCCAAATCCGTCATGATGCTTTTACTCCATACGACACTAAAGGATGTAAACACGAGCCCTCACATCGTGTTTGTGACATTAAACCAACATGACAGTAAAACAAATATTTGGTTTGAACATGTTTGAACATGTGTGGCTTATTTGCATCAGACATAAAAAGCTTTATCGAAATCACAGAACACAAAGCCCTGTTCCTTTACGAGCTGCGGTTATGGGACAATGTCACAAATCCACCGGAATCCAACAAATACAAGCCTGGCTTTACGAGGAAGATCAACACAGTGAGCAGTTATTTACGGGTCGGCCTTTCCTCTGTGGGTCTGATAACGTTTCACTTATTTAAAACGGCCCATGAGAGGAGGGCTAGCGCTCGGTGGAAGAGAATAATTCCAACATCTGCAGGTATTTGATGAAAGACATTACGTCCAACTATGAACAGCAGCTTGTTTGTCTACATGAAACATTGTCCAGTGAGCTTTATGAGTCTGAGGAGGTACATTTTAATACTAATACTGTTCTTTAGCCGTGTGAAAGTCAATCACAATCACCAACACCAAATAAACACAGAAGAAGAAGAGCGTATGGGGATTATAGTGAATTTGCTGAAGCTGTTGAATGTGCTGGACTGAAGTTCAGAGAGAAACTGGAGGAATGATCATGTAACAGCAGCTCAGTCCGGTTACACCCCCCCACTCTTACACGATTTAGAATGTGATGTCATAATGTCAGGTGGAGAAGGGGCCAATACAACTCTATGGGAGAAATACAGTTTTTGTGAGAAATCTCCAAAACGAAAATTGTTCCTCATCAGTATTTGACAGTGACTGGATTCACAAACCTGACTTTCTACTGACCGACATCACGCTCATGTGTTCGAATATTGTCACCACTTTTGGACGCCTTTCAGAGGAAATAATTGGACATTGGTTTATATGTGTTGACAGGGGAGGAAATGAACTTTGATACAGTTTTTGGTTCATGTGGATCCTTCCAGGAATGACTGAGATATGAGCCAAAAACTAAGATATAAAAATCTGCAGTTCACCAGTTACCACAGTTACCATAGTTACCGCCATCATGGAATTTTCACATTGTTAAACTAAAGCTCTTTAGAATGTTGTGATGTCGGATTGGGGCATTTCCATTTTTTATCAAACGTCCCGCCTTTCCGACGCACAAGATACTTATTAAAATACATGTAGCTACTAGAACTAACCCTAACCCTTACCTTAGCCCTAACCTTAGCTTAGCCCTAACCTTAGCTTAGCCCTAACCTTAGCTTAGCCATAACCTTAAGGATAGTGGAGTTTACAAGGTAACCCTAACCCTTAGCTTAGCCCTAACCTTAGCTTAGCCCTAACCTTAGCTTAGCCCTAACCTTAAGGATAGTGGAGTTTACTGTCGGAATGGTGGCATCTAAAAGTGTGGGACTGGCGGGTCGACTCCGCTCAGTCCGCTCCCCGTGTCCATGGGTTTAATGCTCCTCAATCTAACATTATTGATCATGAAAACTGTTACGGCCCCAGACCTCCAGTTTCTATTAGTTTTGGTTTTGTGGCTAATTTCGCTTTGTCCTCCATGGAGACCTGGCTGTGTGGGCCCTGGCCTGGGATTGGAGGACTGGGTTCCCGCTCTGGGCTGGTTGGCTGCTGCTTCCCACTCCTGATTGGTGCGGCATCTCAACCCCTGGCCAATCAACCACCTGCTGCAGCCACGCCTATAAAAGGCCACACCTAAGAACATTCTGGGCTGCTGGTCGTTATGACCAGTACGCCATGTTCTTTGTGTTCCTTCGAGTGTTTGTTTTAGAAACACTCATTGTTAGTTTAGTTTAGTTTAGGCAGCTGGCCTTTGTGGCCAGTGTGCCCGTCTGTGTTGTGTCAGTTATGACCTAATGTAGCGTTCTGAGTCTTTTAGATTCGAGTTCCACCACCTCCCCAAGTCCACTTTAACCTCTGCAAACAGAAGATATCCGTCTGAATGAGTCATGTTTTCAAAAGTCTTAAAACCTGTCATATGCACTTTAAGCAGCAGGTCGAGGACACAAACTGGCCGTTCCAGTGGAGTCCGTTCCAGGTTTCTCGTTATCGCCCACACTTCCCAAAATGGCCGCCTCCTCACCCCTCGGTGAATTTGCCTGTCTGCGCTCCGCTCACCACACCTCCACCTGTGGGCGCTTTGCATATGAAAGTTGCCTTTTGATTCGGCGCGTCTCGGGAAAAACCGCCGCGGTCACAATCAAACGGCCATTTTGGTCGAGCGTCGCGAGGGCGGGGACGTCGGCGCGCTAAAGGGGCCATTTGTTTATGTAAAATAAAGCTTATTTTAATAGGATCGAAAACAGGCGGAGTGGTGGTTTTCGGAGGCACAAAGAGGAGTCGCAGCGGTTTGGACGCGGCGGTCGGGTTTGTCACGGCAAACGTGTTCGGAGGCGGCGAGGCGAGACGAGGCGAGACGCTATTTCATTATCAAATCATCAACGGGTCAGGAGCGTGAGGCAAAGCTAAACCGCTAAACCAGAGTGAAACCAGAGCTAAACTGAAGCTAAACCACCGCTAAACTGAAGCTAAACCGAAGCTAAACCGAAGCTAAACTGTGACAAAATGAGGCCTAAAGTCTGAAGCACGTTTTTGAGCGCTACATCAGAAACGCCACATCATCTGCCCTTAACCCTGTGACCGGATTAGCATAGCATAGCTTCCCCACAGTAGCGACATCGCAGTCTCGTCCATGTTGGTTTGGGCTAATTTGTGTCCGTCGTCCCCCATGCACACTCTCAAACACCCTCTCACTCATCCTGGCCTATTGTACATGTTTTTTTAGTGGTAGGGGAAACCGGAGTACCTGGAGGAAACCTACGCAGACCCAGGGAGAACATGCAAACTCTGTAATCCCAGTGTAAATGTGTATGAATAAAGATTGTTTTACAGGCATCAGAACTGTGGTACGTGAACAAAACATCCAGGGTGAGCATCTGCTTCCACGAACATGTTTGACAAATATATTGGTTACATAGAGGAGGCCACGTGGGAGGCCCAGGACACGCTGGGGGAGGTGTGCGTGGATCGGGAAGTCTGGGCATCTCTGCTGAGACTGCTGCCCCCGCGACCCAGCCCCGGATAAAGCGGAAGAAAATGGATGGATGGATTTTAGTTTTTAATTGCCAATTGCAGCTAAATTCAATGTCCACTTTTTTGGGTTTCCTGAAAATTATACACTCTAGTCTATATGAATTATTTATATTATAGAAAAGCAGAAAGAAAATGTTTAAATTCCTCATCTCTACTTGTATACTACATAATGATTTGGCTTTACATAAACATGTTTTCTCTCAGCAGTTTATGAGGGATTAGTGATACTGTATGAAGGAAATACTCAATGGTATATTATGTCTATAAGTCAAATAAACACATACACAACACGTGCAGTAGCACCTTCTGTGTGTGCTGTTCAATTACACACACACTTGATGTGTAATCTGTTGGATCTTTTCTGGTAACACACTCGGCCTTAAAGAAACTGCACTGAAGTAAAACATTTCCCTCACGAATCCAGATGTGTAGAAACTGAAAGCTTTGCCTTGTTAATAATCCCACAGAATCAGAGTTGGTTTTATTGCCATTGTCAGTGAACAGGTTCACAAACTAGGAATTTTCATCAAAGCAATCGCGCAACAGGAAACATAAAACTTATAAATAATAAACATTTAAATCATTAAATCATTTAAACTACATTTATCTGCACTCTCGTCCAAACACGTCCGGGTCAAATGTATCTCTACCTCTGAGCATTAGTTTGTATCACCAACACACAATTTGTTGTTGCCACGGGTTTCCATTCAGAACTCGCATTTGTAACAAAGGGACATGACATTTGTTCTTCACGCCTCAGGAAGGTTTTGAGCCACAAAACTTCTGAGCTGGAAAACGTTCCTCAGGAAGAACAGACTGGACGACTCTTAAAGAACATCTCCAGTTCATGATCTGCTCCTGATGGAACCAAACCTTCTGAGTCATATATATATATAAATATATATATATATATATATATATATATATATATATATATATATATATATTAAATCATGTATTAACCTTTTAACCCCCACCTTAACCCAGTGCGCTTAGCTTTACCCAAATCTAAAAGTTCACAGCCTATAGGCTCGCCTCATTTGAAAGCTAAGACCTAAAAAACTCATTAATTCAATTCAATTCAATTCAACTTTATTCCGGACTCGTAGTCCATAAAATAAAGGACAAGACAAACCATTAAGATGGCATTTTAAAAAGACAATCATGCCAATGTCTCCACAAGTCAGAGTGATAACGTGTCGCACTCCATCGACACATAAAGCTGTACATCAAAGTTCGAAGCACGGCCTGTAAAGTGTTCACTCTGGCACTGACAAACATTTCTGTGGCACTTGACCATCTCGGCTTCTTCAAAAGAACAATCAAAGCATCATTATAGGCCACCTGGAGCCTACGCATGCTGGCTTTCTTATAATGAGACCAGAGATGAGCCGTGTACAAGGGAGTACAGTACGCTTTAAATAAAGTCAGCTTCACTCTCTCTGTACAACAGCCAAACCTCCGTGCCAGGGTATTAGCCTGGGCATACAACACTCTGCATTGTCTATAAATGTCATCATCATCAGACAAGTCCTCAGTGATGATGTGCCCGAGGTACTTGATTATGTTCACAACATGCAAAACATCATTACACAGACAAAAGTTTGGAAATGTCAAGTTCTTATCTTCCTTGGTTTTATCAAATCATAACCACACTCTTTGAACTATTGTCATAATGTCATGTTCCAGACCATAGGTTGAGCAGATATTGAGCATTACTGGTCATTACAATTAAAACAGAATCAGGGCAGGTGAGATGTGGACCTGTTGTAGGGTCCCCCTCTCAACGAGCTCATAAATCTTGTCTTTTTCAAGCACCACTCAGTATAGGATTATAAAGCGGTTCACAACATCAACTAGTTAGGGCAGCAGGGTGGGGGCTCGCAGGTGGGGGGCTACCACCCTCTACCAGCTTGCCACAGAAATATCACATTTACTTTAGTGAATCAAATCGTTTATTTTAAATACAAACATATCTTTTTATCCCCTGGAGCAATGGTGAGATGTATTATTCTGATTCAGTGTAAAACAGTTTTGAGGCTTTTATCTGTTGTTATTTCAGACGGGCATTCAGATAAAGTTGTGTTTAACGATCTATTGAGGGTATGCAGATGCTATTCTAACTGGAACCTCAAATGAACGAACAAATCAAACAATAACATGAGATGGGACGTCGAATAGATACAGACTCTGGAATCGCCCATATATGGTCATGTTTGAAAACAGTTAAGGGGGAAACAATTTGGAGAAAACTCTAAACTTTCTCTAATTATTCAAAAACTACTTTAACAAATGCTGAATTATTGATATAGTTTTCTACTAAATAAAGATACAAAGACATGGGGAGGAGCAAAGTGGTTCAACAGCCCATAAACACATAAATCACGGCGAATGCTTCATGTTAGCATCGTGCTAATGCTAACGGCTAGAACTACAACTGCCTTTTTTCCAATCAATGAACAATCTGCTGTGAGAAAATATCCATATGGGCCTGATTTACACTTGACTTTATTTATGTGTGATAAAGAAGTTTATATTCCACTAGATAATCGTGTTTCCCAAAAGATTCTATTTTCCCCTGAGCGAAGCCACGCCCCCTTCTATGCCATCTGTATCTATAGACCCTTTAACTGCTGACATCATCAGTGACATCAGCTGGAGGCAGGAAGTGATCAAGAGAAATAAGATTCAACTAAAACTAGCGATTTTAAGTGTAAAACTACAACAGAAAAATGTGGTCCTGTTGTGGCTTAAGGTGCCAGAACAAGAGGAATGACATTTGAGACGATAAAATAAGGTTTATCTGATATTTCCAAAAAACGGTTAGACATTTGTTTATCGTTACTATGACAACAGCTACAATAGAAATAGATAGGAATCGAGCTTCCCGCCTCCAGCTAAGCCCAGAATGTTTACAAACAATTAAAGGGTCTATAGGCCGTGTTCATGTTCTACAATCCGTCAGTCGGAGCAGATGTCGATACGACTCTACGGGAGAGAAATGGGTTTTGAAAGAAATGTCTAAAACAAAATCCAAATGTTTCCCTGATCATTATTTCACAGTTTAGATTCACATTATTCTGATTCTACTGAGCGACATCAGGCTCGTGTTTGTGAATATCGTCTCCACTTTCTGACGCCTTTAAGAGGAAATAATCAGACCTTAGTTCATCTGAGCTGAAGAGACGACTTTGAACTTTGGGACAGTTTTTGTTTCATGTGGATTCGCTCAAGAATTACAGAGAAATGAAACAAACTAAGACTAGAAATCTGCATAAAGACAGTTACCATAGTTACCGCCATGGAATTGTCAGTGGCTCCGCCTCAATATTAGACTATACGTTTGTTAAGTGGTGACGTCACAGCTCTACTCCCGGGTCCGCAGATGTGCGAGAAACTACAAAAAACTCTTTAATACCACAATCAATATTTCTGAAACTCAACAGAGAGTAACTGAACATACTTATTTATCAGGCCCATTAGCCAAAAGTGCTGCACCTACTGCTATAAAAGTCATATTTACCAAAATCGCTACATCCGTGTTAGCGGCGAAAAATGCTAATGGCGCAACAGCTAAGCTAAACCCGGAAGTAGCGACTTTGGTAAATATTACTTTTTTAGCAGCAGGTGCAGCATTTCTGGCTAATGAGTCTGAGAAATAAGTATGTTCAGTAACTCTCTGTTGAGTTTCAGAAATATTGACGGTTGTTTTTAAGAGTTTTTAATGTTTTTTTCTCACATATTTGCCCGTCTGCCAGGACCCGGAAGCGGAAGTCGTGACGTCACACTTAACAAACGTATAGCTTTAGAGTGACAGTTCAAAGAAAAACACAAGAATAACATTGCAGAGCCACTCAACTGACTCTGTGCACTAGAGCTAACGCTAACAAGTAACTTCCTGTTTCGATCCAGCACGCCAGAATAAAAGCACACAGCTCGTCTCACTCTTTAGTTCAGCAGGTACTTGCTACAGAACGAGAATGTAATTAAATACACACATTTGAACGCAATCGAGACACATGTCACTCTGACTTTATTCAGTGACAATAATAACAAAGAGGAGAAGCTGAGCAGCGGGTTTAAGGACGAGTCTTTACAGAGCCGGGTTTGAGCAGATAAACAGTGGATTTTAAAGGATAACTCGCCCGATAAACACTTTCATCATTAGAAAGACGCACAAATAAACCAGAAACAACAGCTTAGAGTTTAGACACAGGCACAAGTTCCGTCTTGTTTTAAGCCAGAGCTGAGATATTGTGACTAAAATATGTCGCAGCATGGTCATACAAAACGGTCGCCTTGGTTACCTCGTTAGTTTGTGAATATTTAGAATAAAGAGTGTTTGAGGCAGAAGATGCAGAGATGGTTGTTCTGCAGGAGCTTCTCCTCTTTTCCTCTCTCTGAGGGCAGGGCATTGAAAACACATGAACTAACCAGATTCATTTAGGATTGGACTGATTCAAAGAGGCTGATGGAACCAATAAGGACCAGGGGGAAAAACAAATAGAACGGTATAAAAACGTAAACGCTACAGAAGTAAACCAGCGGTGCAGACAAATGTTTGGGGGAATATTCTGGTCTGAGTCGCTGTCGGCCTAAAACACTTACAGTAAAATGATGCTGATTTATGGAAGTGTCAAAAACGTCTGAAATGTTGGAGCCTCTGGGAGAAACAAGTCTGACATAAATCCTTCACCTGTGACTCCATTAGAAAGTGACTAACAATGTGACGAACCCTTTGACTTCTGACTCTAATTGTTTCTCTGTTACAAACAACGAACGATCAAACGTTTTAAATATTAGTAATAAAGTGACCTGAGCAAAAAGCAGAAAGTGAGTCAATCAAACGATCTCCCAGTCTGTCCCATCAGGTCACTAACTTTCCACCCCTGCTTTGGCTTTACCCAAATCTAAAAGCTTTTCGACTGGAGCTCACAGCCTCTAGGCCAGAGTAGCGCCTTATTAAAAAAGCTAAGACCTACTAACCTGGTCAACGAATTTTCCTTGTGCTGTCATTTTTTTGTCACTTTTTGCTGCGTTTTTCTCGCTTCTTTATTGTGTTATTGGTTCGTTTTTGTCTCTATTTTGACTCTTTTTTCAGACATTTTAGATTTGGGTAAAGCTGAACTGGAGAAAGTGCACTCTGTTCCGGTGGGAGTTAAAGTCCATCTGACACATTAGACACAGTTTTTGCTAAAACACAGTTAACACGATTATATTTAAGGTTTTGCTAAAGATTATTCCCAGTTTTCTTTAGTTTGACCATTTTTGTGATGTTTATGTTTTCACTTCCTTATTGGACACCGACAGGAAGTGACATCGAAGAAGGTAAACAATTTTAAACTGTTGCCGTGCCAACCATGTTAAGTCAATGGGAAATGAATGAGTCAAACTGCTATGGAATGTTTCCTTCTTTTATGTCACTTCCTGTCAGCAGCTTAAACATTCAAATAAAATAACTTTTCTGCCCAACATTTCTACATTAAAATTGCTGCTTCACTGAAAAAAGATAATTATGCAACTGATGTGATCCATCTAAATAAGTCATATTTTCAAGAGCATTAAAATCTGTCATATGCACTTTAAGAGGTTAAGGTTTTATTTGTTTGTGTCTCATTTCTAACATTTATTATGACCAGAGAACAGCCAACAGAACTGCCCTTTGGGATAAATAAAGTTGTTTGAATTGAATTGAATTGAGGCTGTAAAGTGTAAAGTTTCGTTTGTTTCCAGATAAAGAAGTAAAATGTCTCATAGTTTATGAGCCTCCAGCCTGAACCGAGTTCGGCTTTACCCAAATCTAAAAGCTTCTCCACTGGAGTAACACAGTAACGCCTCATTTGAAAGCTAAGACCTGCAAAAGTGCATGAATTTTTTGTTTTTTATTATTATTTATTTATTTTTTGCTTTTCGGGCTCATTTTTTTGCTTTTAGATTTGGGTAAAGCCAAACTCGAGAAAATTGGCTTTACCCAAATCTAAAAAAAAAACTTCTTGAAAAAAGCGTCACAATAGCAACGAAAACACAATACAAAAGTGTGACAAAAACACTGCGACAACACGACAAATCAGTTCTGATCAGTTCCGTAGGCCTTAGCGTTCAAATGAGACGTGACTCTGGCCTATAGGCTGTGAACGTTTGGGTAAAGCTGAACTGGAGGAAATGCACTCGTGAAGGTAAAAGGCTTTATCTTTATATGAAAACATAAAACACATTTATGTCACTGAGCTACAGCCGAACATTCTACATTTGTGTTTATTTATTTATTCATCCGTGTTCATTTTTTTATTTAAAAAAACTTTATTGATTCCGACACACACAATTTATACTTTTTTTTTAAAATCTTTTTCTTCTTGAATTGTTTTAGACATTAGAAAGTGTTGAGTGGAATAATGATCATCAGCCTCTTCAGCCTCACAGCGTCTCCGGCTCGGCTTTACCCAAATCTAAAAAGCTCCTGGAACAAAAGCGTCGAAACAGAGACGGAAACAATAACACGATAAAGGAGCGAGAAAAACACGGCACAAAAGTGAAGAAGAACGAGCCGCGAATGAGGATGAAAACACAGCAGAAAAAAGCAGAAAAAGATCAACACAAGTGTGAGGAAAAAGTGAAGCGACAAAAGCAACAAACACACACACACAAAGGGAAAAACGTTTAAAAAATGATGAGAAAGATACAAAAAAACGACAAAAATGTGAGAAAAAAAACATAAAAAATTCGACCAAAAAGTGGCGACAAAGAAACAGTCTTTGATCAGTTTTGTCTTAGGCCTTAGCTTTCAAATGAGCTTTTAGATTTGGGTAAAGCTGAACTGGAGAAGGCGGGGTTAAGAGGTGATGTCACAGATGTAGGAGGATCAGAGGCTCTCGAGGACACACAAACCTGAGACTGTGTTAACCATGTGGAGATGAAGATGAAGATGAGGATGAAGATGAAGATGAAGATGAGGAACATTGAAACTTCTCCTGAAGCTCAGACTCTTTTTACTCTGAGATTTGAAACTGTAACTGTGGATCCTTTTAACCTCAGTGGGACTTTCCTGTTTAACCTCTTAACCCCCACTTTAACCAAGCACGTTTTCTCCAGTTCAGCTTTACCCAAATCTAAAAGCTTCTGGAAAAAAGTGTCCAGATAGCGACAACAACGAGACGTAACTGAGGCTGAAAACACAAACAACAAAAAGAGCGACAAAAATGCAACAAAACAGATACAAAAAAGTAACACAAATGAGACCTATAAGTGAGGAAGTAAACGCGGGAAAAAAGCAAATCAGAATGTGTGTTAAAAAAAACTGACAAAAAATAAGACGACAAAGTGACAGAAAAATCTCAGATGAGTTCTGTAGGCCTTAGCTTTCAAATGAGGCATTACACTGTGAGCTCCAATCGAGAAGCTTTAGATTTGGGTAAAACTGAACGGGAGGAAATGTGCTCAGTCCAGGTGGGAGTTAAGGGGTTAAATAATAAATACTATTGCGTGTGTTTCCCCTCCATACCATATGTAACAATTAATGAAAGAAATAAAAAAACATATTTCACTTTATGCGAAAAACCTGAACATTTCCACCTGCAGCGTAAAATTCAAAAAAGGAAAATAAATCTCATTTGACTCAAAACAAGAAAAAAAAAATACTTAATTGCGTTTTTTTTTTTTTTTACTCACATTTACTCACAAATAATAATAATAATAAAAATCCAAGTTCCAGCAAATACATTGTTTTCATTTTGTGTGTGTTCATTTTCAGGTTTTGGGTCAGTTTGGTCTAAACACATAAACATGTTTCATTCTTGCCTCTCAGTTTCTCCACAGGGTTAAAGGAAAATGAGACATTTTCTCCAAATTCATTTTTCTCACGGATTATTTAAAAATCTCCACTTCCCTGCCTGGTTTTTATTGAGGCGACATTGACGCTGTTGTTCAATGTCAAATTGTTGTTGTCTATATGTCATATGGCACTTTATTTATCTTATTTATTTTATATTTTTCACGCATGCCCCTAATAGCCTTATAGTTTTAAAGTTTTTAGCTTATTTTTATCTTAACTGTGTTATATGTTCTATGTCGCACGTTTGCACCGAGAAAAATTCCTAGTTTGTGAACCTGTTCTCAAACCATGGCAATAAAACCCATTCTGATTCTGATTCTGATTCTGATTCTGATTGATCATTTTTCCACGGAAAGAAAAACAAAACAAAAACACCCATCCTGCTGCTTTATGCACAATAATGATGATGGTGAATAACAGTAACACCAACATGGTAATAAAACAGGAAACTAAATCATACACTTGTTATAAAGTCTAACATACTGTGAATCTTGACTTGTTGTATGTAACAACTTAATTATTTAGTAAGACAATAAGAACTAAACATTGTTATTATTATTATTATTATTATTATTATTATTATTATTATTATTATTATTATTAAAGTATATGAACAGGGGTGGGAGTCAATAAGCTTGTCTTCTTCACACTCCTTTTAGAGCTAGAATGTTATTTATTTTACTCTTATTTTTTCTGGCTTTTGTGCCGGTGTTGTGTAGCTCGAAATAAAAATATCAATCAATCTTTATTTTTTATTTTACATGAAAAGATAAAATAAAGAAACACGTTTCCTCATGTTTATGTCGTTAATGTTCAGCAAACGTAAAAACATTTCACCTGCAGCGTGTCGCTTTAACTGAGCGGCTTCACCTAAAAGCTGCTGCAGTGGAGCCAGTGTGACGCCTCATTTGAAAGCTAAGACCAAAGAAGCGGATCTTTTTCCTGATGTCGCTGCACCTTCATCCCTTGGTTTCTTCCTGTTTTCTCGCGCGTTTGTTGATTTCTGTTGCTCTTTTGTGTTTAGATTTGGTTAAAGCCGAACAGGAGAAAACGCGCTCAGGTCACGTGCGCGTCCAGAGGTTTTAAATGGTCTCGTGTAACTGCTGACACAAAGTAATTTTTACTGCGTCGCATTCCGTCAGGCCGCGAGTGCAGACGCGGGAGTGTGCGCGCGCGCTGACGCAAAAGACAAAGACGTTAAACCTCGTGCGTAAATGTAACAAACAAACAAACAAACCCCCGCGCGCTCAGAGGCTGAAACACGCGCACAATCTCTCAGATACCGCGGGGTTTTCGGCACAGTCTGGATATGTTTTAGATTTGCGTAAAGACACAGAGATGATCTGAAACGTTACGTCGTATTTGCTGCTTTTTATTTATTGCGCGCGCGGTAAAAACGTCCATGGCTTGAATTAAATAAAGCGCAGGCAGTCCTCGTAATAAACCGCGAGGGATTTGTGTGAAAATGAACAAAATACATTTCAAACTATTCCAAATCCTCCGCCTCAGTGTGACTGTGCGTAATGCGTAAATGTTCCCAAAACTCTGTTGGTAAACTCAATGCAAAAGCTCAAAAATAAAAAAGAGCAGATTTCTTCATTTTAACGCGGACAAGCACGCGCTGAGGAGCACGTGCGGAATAAAAGGTTCTGAACGAAGCTGGAAATGAAAATAAGTGAAGCAGGAAAATGAGGCCGGACTCGGTTTGAGCCGCGCGTAAAAGGAGCCGGTCCTGGATCAGGGAAGAGCTGCGATTTAAACGAACAATCCCAAATATAAAGGCAGCGTTTATTATTATTTAGTTACATTTCATTGTTGTTTAGGTTGAAAATATGAAACGTAATTCATGGTGTTTTTAAATATGATAATTACAGCCTTTTTATTGTTCTATTGCTCTGAAGCGTCAATATTTTGAATCTGTATTTGATTTGATCAGAGACAGAAGATATTAATCTAAAGAAGAAGAGGTGTCACGTGCCAGGTTATAGCAAAAATAAATACAAATGTTATTACAGAATAATACTATATAATATAAACAGACAAATTGCGGCTCTGTGTCGAGCGCGTGGCTCTGGAAATTCTCTCCGAACTCAGTGACACGTGTTGGATTATTTTAAATAGAGATTTGATTATATTTAATGAGGTTTTAGAAAATCTAAATATTGTATTTACTTTGTACATTTTCCACTGTCTTTTCATTAAAAATGTAATTCATTATTTTCATGTTGATGTTTTATGGACTGATTTGATAAAACTGTGAAGCATTTGAATGAATTGAATAAACTCGCCTTTATTGCATTAATAATAAGAGGGAACATCCTAAAGGTGTTAATAATAAAATATGAAATGTAAAAGAAGAGACTTCCTGAGCCCCCCCCCCCCCCCCCCCCTCGCTCACATATTTATATTTATATTAATTATGTTTTTATCTTTGTACCTGTGAAGCGGTGCGTCAGGTAACGTCCGCGCAGCAGCCACGAGCTCGGGTAGAAGCCCAGTCCCGCGTGCGTCTGCGGCGGGATCTGCAGCGCGTGCAGCGGGGTGTGCGTGTGTGCGCCGGGCTCGTGCAGCATCATGTCGTGTCCCGAGGGAAAGAGGCGCGCGCCGCCGAACGCTCCCGCCGCAGACACCGCGTGCAGCGCGTCCGTGAAGCGCAGCGCGGTGGGCCGGAGCGGCTCCTCCTGCGCCCGCGCGCCCAGACCGGGGCCCAGACCGGGAACCGGCCCCGGGCACGACTTCCCCACGAGCGCCTCGATACTGAAGGCCTTCCGCGGGGACGGGCCCGGGAACATGGTCCGCAGGGTGAGTCCCGAGGAGGGCGAAGGAGTCCGGGGATGGACCGGGGATGGACCGGGAAGAGTCCCGAGTTAAGTCCGGGGATAGACCGGGGAGAGTCCCGAGTTAGTCCGGGTTTAGTCCGGGTTTAGTCCGGGGGTAGTCCAGGTCTGAGGTGAGAGACTTGACTTCACTTGGTCCAGGACTGAGATGGTTCAGTTTAAATCCGTGTGAAAAAGTCTCTCCTTCAGTCCAGTTGAAATGCTTTATTTAAATGTTTAGTTGAAATGTTTAGTTTAAAGGCTCCTGTAAAAAGGTTTAAACGAAGGTAAAAACATGAAAGAGTCCTCTCTGGTCCAGGTTTATCCCGGACTCTGCCTCAGACCCATGGCTCCTCTCTCCGGGACAGGGTGAGTCTCAGCGGTGCGTCCTTGGACCTGAGCCCGGGGAGAGCGCTCTGTGTGCGGGCGGAGCAGCAGCGGGATGAGGCGCAGTCTGAGCCCGGGATCAGAGCGTCTCTGAGCCGGTACCTGCCAGGCCCGCCCCCCGGAGCCAGAGGTGCGCCGCGCATGCGCAGAACACGGGCCGTGCACAGCGGTGATTGATGTGACGTCATGAGGAGAGATCGATATTAGGAAATAATAATAATAATAATAATAATAATAATAATAATAATAATGAAACAAAGTAATAACAAATATTCAAAGTAAAATGATAAATATAATAATATACAAAATAATAAATTACAATTATAAACAAATATAAATGAAAATATATGAAAAACAAAAGAAATAGAAACAAATACCTGTTTGGAGAAATACGATATAATCCAGTAAATCTCTCGCTTGACTTCTGTGAAATATTAAAAACAAAACACAACAGATAAAAGTGGATAAACAGCCCTGTTAGTTCCAGTTTGATAATAATAATAATAATAATAATAAATAATAATAAATTTTACTTTGAGATGTGTTTGCACGTGTCATTCTCAAAGTGCGACAGGTAAAAACATAAAACATATAAACAGTAAAAACAACTAGAAACATATTACACAATAAGTTGTTCTTTAGTTTAGTTTTAAAAACCTTAATAGACTGTGGCGCCCTCAGGCGGTTGAGGAGGGAATTCCACAGTCAAGGCCTGAAAGGCCCCATCTCCCATAGTCCCAGTTCAGTCCATGTTTAGTCCATGTTCAGTCCCAGTTCAGTCCATGTTTAGTCCATGTTCAGTCCATGTTAGTCCATGTTTAGTCCATGTTTAGTCCATGTTTAGTCCTGGTTTAGTCCAGGTTTAGTCCAGGTTTAGTCCATGTTTAGTCCATGTTTAGTCCATGTTTAGTCCATGTTTAGTCCAGGTTTAGTCCTGGTTTAGTCCCGGTTTAGACCATGGTTTAGTCCAGGTTTAGTCCAGGTTTAGTCCTGGTTTAGTCCAGTTTAGTCCAGTTTAGTTTTAGTCCATGTTTAGTCCCATGGTTTTAGTCCATGTTTAGTCCATGTTTAGTCCATGTTTAGTCCAGGTTTAGTCCAGGTTTTAGTCCTGGTTTAGTCAGACCAGGTTTAGACCTGGTTTAGTCCAGGTTTAGTCCAGGTTTAGTCCGGTTTAGTCCAGGTTTAGTCCTGGTTTAGTCCAGGTTTAGTCCAGTTTAGTCCTGGTTTAGTCCGGTTTAGTCCAGGTTTAGTCCTGGTTTAGTCCAGGTTTAGTCCAGGTTTAGTCCAGGTTTAGTCCTGGTTTAGTCCAGGTTTAGTCCAGGTTTAGTCCCTGGTTTAGTCCGGTTTAGTCCAGGTTTAGTCCAGGTTTAGTCCTGGTTTAGTCCAGGTTTAGTCCTGGTTTAGTCCAGGTTTAGTCCAGGTTTAGTCCTGGTTTAGTCCAGGTTTAGTCCTGGTTTAGTCCGGTTTAGTCCAGGTTTAGTCCTGGTTTTTAGTCCAGGTTTAGTCCATGTTTTAGTCCAGTTAGTCCTGGTTTAGTCCATGTTTAGTCCAGGTTTAGTCCTGGTTTAGTCCAGGTTTAGTCCTGGTTTAGTCCTGTTTAGCTGGTTTAGTCCATGGTTTAGTCCTGGTTTATGTTAGTCCAGTTTAGTCCATGGTTTAGTCCATGTTTAGTCCATGTTCAGTCCATGTTTAGTCCATGTTTAGTCCATGTTTAGTCCATGTTTAGTCCATGTTAGTCCATGTTTAGTCCAGTTTAGTCCATGTTTAGTCCATGTTTAGTCCATGTTAGTCCCAGTTTAGTCCATGTTTAGTCCATGTTTAGTCCATGTTTAGTCCATGTTCAGTCCATGTTTAGTCCCAGTTTAGTCCATGTTTTAGTCCATGTTTAGTCCATGTTCAGTCCATGTTTAGTCCATGTTCAGTCCATGTTTAGTCCCAGTTTAGTCCATGTTTAGTCCATGTTTAGTCCATGTTTAGTCCATGTTTAGTCCATGTTCAGTCCATGTTAGTCCATGTTTAGTCCAGTTTAGTCCCATGTTTAGTCCATGTTTAGTTCATGTTTAGTCCATGTTTAGTCCATGTTAGTCCAGTTAGTCCATGTTTAGTCCAGTTCAGTCCAGTTAGTCCATGTTTAGTCCATGTTTAGTCCATGTTTAGTCCATGTTTAGTCCATGTTTAGTCCATGTTTAGTCCATGTTTCAGTCCATGTTAGTCCATGTTTAGTCCATGTTTAGTCCCATGTTTAGTCCATGTTTAGTCCATGTTTAGTCCATGTTAGTCCATGTTTTTTAGTCCATGTTTAGTCCAGTTCAGTCCATGTTTAGTCCATGTTTAGTCCATGTTTAGTCCATGTTCAGTCCATGTTCAGTCCATGTTTAGTCCATGTTAGTCCATGTTTAGTCCCAGTTCAGTCCATGTTCAGTCCATGTTTAGTCCATGTTTAGTCCAGTTTAGTCCCATATTTAGTCCATGTTTAGTCCATGTTTAGTCCATGTTCAGTCCATGTTCAGTCCATGTTTAGTCCATGTTTAGTCCATGTTTAGTCCCAGTTCAGTCCATGTTTAGTCCATGTTTAGTCCATGTTCAGTCCATGTTTAGTCCATGTTTAGTCCATGTTCAGTCCCAGTTTAGTCCATGTTTAGTCCATGTTTAGTCCATGTTTAGTCCATGTTTAGTCCATGTTTAAAGGAGCAGGACACCGTTTTTCATACTGAGATCTGTTCTTACCTGAGCTTAGACCGTCCCGTACCTCAAGTGAAATAGAAACTTTCCTGGATAGTTTCTCACAAGTTTATGTACTTGTAACATTGAGTAAAACCGTCCCGCCTTTGCTCTGCCTGATCCCGTCAGACCTCAGGAGCTCAGAGGGCCTGGTCAGGAACTTGGATGGGAGAACCGTTTGGGAAACACCAGGAAGCCTGGGTGAATGTAGTGAGTGAGTGAGTGGCTGGTTTTGGTCGGAGGGGCCGATGGCACAGACTGGCTGCCTCGCTTCCCGTCAGTCTACCCCAGGGCAGCTGTGGCTACAATAGTATCTTACCACCACCAAGTATGGAGTGAATGAATAGTGCAATGTAAAGCGTCTTTGAGTGTCCAGAAAAGTGCTGTATAAAACCCATGCATTATTATTATTATATTATTATTATTATTAGACGAGTTGATACCTGTCTGGTCTTTGTGGAAGAGCTCGGTCGCTTCTAACTTCACCCCTGTTTGGAGCCATAGGAATATGCAGGGAGAGGCTAAATGCTAACAACATCTTTGGTCTTTGTGCGTGACTGAGCACACGCACAAAGACCAGACAGGTACGCATCAACTCGTCTAAGCTCAGGTAAGAACAGATCTCAGTCTGGAAAAACACTGGCCTGTTCTTTAAAGTCGCTGGTTTAGTCGCTGGTTTAGTCCCAGGTTTAGTCGCCAGTTTTAGACCTGGTTAGTCCAGGTTAAGTCCTGGTTTAAAGTCCCGGGTTTAGTACTGGTTTTAGTGCCGCGGTTTAGTCCAGGTTAGTCCAGGTTGGTCCTGGTTTTTAGTCGCTGGGTTAGGTCCTGGTTTAGTCCAGTTTTTTAGTCCGGTTTAGTCCTGGTTTTAGTCCCAGGTTTAGTCCAGTTTTAGTCCCAGGTTTAGTCCAGGTTAGTCCGGGTTTAGTCGCCGTTTAGTCCAGGTTTTAGATCGGCAGTTTAAAGTCCAGGTTTATCCCGGTTTAAGTCCAAGTTTTAGTCGCAGGTTTAGTTGCCAGAATTTAAGTCGCCGGTTTTAGTCCAGGTTTAGTCAGGTTTAGTCGCAGATTTAGTCCAAGTTTTAGTCCAGGTTTGTAGTCCCTGGTTTAGTCGCAGGTTTTAGTCCTGTTTAGTCGCTGTTAGTCCGGTTTAGTCGTGCTAGGTTTAGTCACTGGTTTAGTTTCCTGGTTTAGTCCCGTTTAGTCCAGGTTTAGGTCCCGGTTTAGTCCAGGTTTAGTCCAGCGTTTAGTCCAGTTTTTTAGTCCCAGTTTAGTCGCAAGGTTTAGTCGGCTGGTTTAGTCAGTTTAGTCCCAGGTTAGTCGGCTGGTTTAGTCCCGTTTAAGTCCGCGTGTTTAGTCCAGGTTTAGTGCAGGTTTAGTTCCAGTTTTAGTCCAGGTTACGTCCCTGGTTTAAGTCCCGGGTTTTAGTCCGGTTTAAGTCCAGGTTTAGTCAGGTTTTAGTCGGCCTAGTTTAAGTCCAGGTTTAGTCCAGATTTTAGTCTGGGTTTAAGTCCTGGTTAGTCCGTTTTAGTCCAAGGTTTAGTCCTGGTTTTAGTCCTGGTTTAGTCCCGCAGGGTTTAGTCCAGGTTTAGTGCCCAGTTTTTTTTAGACCTGGTTTAGTCCCAGGTTTAGTCCTGGTTTAGTCCCGGTTTTAGTCCTGGTTTAGTCCAGGTTTGGTCCAGGTTTAATCTTGGTTTAGTTCAGGTTTAGTCCTGGTTTTAAGTTTCAGGTTTGGTCCTGGTTTTAGTCCAGGATTTGGTCCTGGTTAGTCCAGGTTTTAGTCCAGTTTTGCAGTCAGGTTTAGGTCGGCAGGTTTTAAGTCAGCAGGTTTAGTTCCGGTATTAGTCCAGGTTTAGTCCCAGGTTTAGTCGAGCAGGTTTTAGTCCGGCGGTTTAGCCCCAGTTTAGATCCCAGGTTTAGTCCAAGATTTTAGTCGCCGGTTTTAGTCAGGTTTAGTCCCGGTTTAAGTCCAGATTTTAGTCGCAGTTTTAAGTGAGGTTTAGTCGCTGGTTTAGTCCAGGTTTAGTCTGGTTTAGTCCTGGTTTAGTTCCCGGTTTAGTCCAGGGTTTAGTCCTGGTTTAGTCCTGGTTTAAGTCCGGGTTTAGTCCCCAGGTTTTAGTCCCGGTTTAGTCCAGGTTTTAGTCCAGGTTTTAGTCCAGGTTTAGTCCGCAGTTTAGTCGCAGCGTTTAGTCTGGTTTTTAGCCAGTTTTAGTCCAGGTTTAGCCCTGGTTTAGTCCGCGTTTAGTCGCGGTTTAGTCCAGGTTTAGTCAGGTTTTTAGTCCAGTTTTAGTCCAGGTTTAGTCCTGGTTGTTAGTCCCGGTTTAAGTCCCGGTTTAGTCGCAGTTTAGTCCAGTTTAATAGTCCCAGTTTTAGTCAGTTAGTCCCAGATTTAGTCCTGTTTAGGTCCTGGTTGTAGTCCGGTTTAGTACAGGTTTAGTCCCTGGTTTTAGTCCTGGTTTAGTCCGTTTAGTCCAGGTTTTAGTCCTGGTTTAGTCCAGGTTTAGTCAGGTTTAGTCTGGTTTAGTCTAGGTTTAGTCCTGGTTTAGTCCTGGTTTAGTCCAAGGTTTAGTGCCGGTTTAGTCCAGGTTTAGTAAGGTTTAGTCCAGGTTTTAGTCCAGGTTTAGTCCTGGTTAGTCGGGCTGGTTTAGTCCAGGTTTTAGTCCTGGTTTAGTCCGGGTTTAGTCCGGTTTAGTCAGGTTTTAGTCCAGGTTGAAAGTCCAGGTATTAGTCCAGGTTTTAGTCCTGGGTTTAGACCGGTTTTAGTCCTGGTTTAGTCCTGGTTAGTGTCAGGTTTAGTCGCAGGTTTAGTCCAGGTTTAGTCCAGGTTTAAGTCCTGGGTTTAAGTCGCTGGTTTTAGTCCTGGTTTAGTCGCAGGGTTGTAGTCCAGGTTTAGTCGCTGTTTAGACCTGGTTTAGTCCAGGTTTAGTCTGGTTTTAGGTCCCAGGTTTAGTCCATGGTTAAGACTGGTTTAGTCCAGGTTTTAGTCGCCGGTTAGTCCAGGTTTAGTCCAGGTTTAGTCCCCTGGTTTAGTCCAGGTTTTAGTCTTAGGTTAGTCGGCAGGTTTAGTCCAGGTTTTAGTCCTGGTTTAGAAGGTTTAGTCCTGTTTTAGGTCCCTGGTTTAGTCTGTTTAGTCCAGGTTAGTCGGCAGGTGTTTAGTCCTGTTTAGTCCCTGGGTTTAGTCCAGGTTTAGTCCTGGTTTAGGTCCCGGTTTTTAAGTCCGCAGGTTTAGTCCCTGGTTTAGACCAGGTTTAGTCCCTGGTTTAGTTCCCTGGTTTAGTCAGGTTTAAGTCCGCAGGTTATCCAGGTTTAGTCCTGGTTGTAGTCCTGGTTTAGTCCCAGGTTAGTCCAGGTTTTAAGTGCGGCTGGGTTTAGTCCTGGTTTAAGTCCGCGGTTTAGTCCCGTTTAAGTCAGGTTTAATCGGCAGGGTTTTTAGTCGGCTGGTTTAGTCCTGGTTTAGTCCCCAGGTTTAGTGCCTGGTTTAGTCCAGGTTTAGTCAGGTTTTTAATCTAGGTTTAGTCAGGTTTAGACCTGGTTTAGTCCAAGGTTTTAGTCCCAGGTTTAGTCCTGGTTTAGTCCAAGGTTAGTCCTGGTTTAGTCCAGGTTTAATCTAGGTTTAGTCCCGGCAGGTTTAGTCCAGGTTTAATCAGGTTTAGTCCTGGTTTAGTCCTGTTTAGTCAGGTTTAAGTCAGGTTTAGTGCCAGGTTTAGTCCGGTTAGTCCAGGTTTAATCTAGGTTTAGTCGCAGGTTAGTCCAGGTTTAGTCAGGTTTTAGTCCTGGTTTAGTTCAGGTTTAGTGCCCGGTTTAGTGCCCGGTTTAGTCCCCAGGTTTAAGTTCCAGGTTTAGTTCCCAGGTTTAGGTCGCTGGTTTAGTCCAGGTTGTTAGTCCTGGTTCTTAGTCCTGGTTTAGTACCTGGTTTAAGTCCAGGTTTAGTCGCTGTTTAGTCCAGGTTTTTAGTCCCGGTTTTAGTCCCGTTTAGTCCAGGTTTAGTCCAGTTTAAGTCCGGTTTAGTCGCAGGTTTAGTCAGATTTAGTCCCTGGTTTAGTCGCTGGTTTAGTCCCGGTTTTAGTCCAGGTTTAAGTCCTGTTTTAGTACCGCTGGTTTTAAGTCCCGTTTAGTCGGCAGGTTAGTCCCGGTTTAGTCCAGGTTTAGTCGGCAGGTTAGTCCTGGTTTAGTCCTGTTTAAGTCCTGCTGGTTTAGTCCAGGTTTAGTCCCGGTTTAGTCCGGTTTTAGTACAGGTTTTAAGGTCCCAGGTTTAGTCGCAGGTTTAGTCGCCTGGTTTAGTCTGGTTTTAGAAGTCCAGGTTTAAGTCCTGGGTTTAGTCCCGGTTTTTAGTACCTGGTTTAGTCCAGGTTTAGTCGCAGGTTTAGTGCAGGTTTAGTCTGGTTTAGACCAGGTTAGTCCTGGTTTAGTCGCTGGTTTAGTCCAGGTTTAGTCCAGGGTTGTAGTCCTGGTTTTAGTCGCAGGTTTTAGTCTGGTTTTAGTCTGGGTTTTATCCAGGTTTAGTCCAGGTTTAGTCCCTGGTTTAAGTCCTGGTTTAGTCCTGGTTTAGTCCAGGTTTAGTCAGGTTTAGGTCCTGGTTTAGTTCCGGAGGTTTTAGTCCCTGGTCTGTTAGTCCAGGTTTTATTGTCCTGGTGTTAGACGCTGGGTTTAGTCCAGGTTTAGTCCCGTGGTTTAGGTCGGGCAGGGTTTAGTCAGGTTTAGTGCGCTGGTTTAGGATCAGGTTTAGTTCCAGGTTTGGAGTGCCAGGTTTTAGCTCCAGGTTTAGTCTTGGTTTAGGACCGGTTTAAGTCCTGGTTTAGTCTGGTTGTTAGTCCTGGTGTTAGTTCCCAGGTTTTAAGTCTCCAGGGTGATTAGTCGCAGGTTTAAGTCCTGGTTTAGTCCTGGTTTTAGTCGCAGGTTTACGTCCTGGTTTGAGTCCTGGATTTAGTTCCGCGGTTTAGTACGCAGGTTTAACGTCAGGTTTTAGTCCTGGTTTAGACCAGGTTTAAGTACGCTGTTTAAGTCCCCTGGTTTAGTTCGAGGTTTAGTCCAGGTTAGGTCTGGTTTTAGTCCAGGGTTTAGCATCCTGAGGAGTTATATGTAAGAGTGTACCTGGTTAGTCGCAGGTTTAGTCAGGTTTAGTCTGTTTAGGTCCTGGTTTAGTACTGGTTTTTAGTTCCAGGTTTTAAGACCTGGTTTTAGTCGCAGGTTTAGCCTGGTTTAGTCCAGGTTTAGTCGCTGGTTTAGACGCGGGTTTAGTCCGCAGGTTTAGTGCGCGCGGTTTTAGTCAGGTTTAGTCCTGGTTTAAGTCCTGGTTTAGTCCCGGTTTAGTCCAGGTTAGTCCTGGTTTAGTCCCAGGTTTAAGTACCCTGTTTTTAGTCCTGGTTTAGTCTGGTTTAGACCAAGGTTAGTTCTGGTTAGACGTAGGATAGTCCTGGTTTAGACGTAGGTTAGTCCTGGTTTAGACGTAGGCTAGTTCCTGGTTTAGTCGCAGTTAGTCCTTCGGGTTTAGTCCAGGTTTAGTCCAGGTTTAATCTAGGTTTAGTCCAGGTTTTTAGACCTGGTTTAGTCCAGGTTTAGTCGGCAGGTATGAGTCCCCTGGTTATAGTCTGGATTTAGTCCACAGGTTTAGTCCTGGTTTAGTTTCAGGTTTAGTCCAGGTTGTAGAGATCGAGAGGTTTTAGACCTTGTTTGGACCTGGTTTAGTCCTGTTTAAGGACATGTTTGGACCGGTTTAGCCTGTTTAAGACCATGTTGAACCTGATTTTGCCCCAGTTTAGTCCTGGTTTAGTCGCTGGTTTTTAGTCCTGGTTTAGTCGCTGGTTTAGTCCAGGTTTAGTCCTGGGTTTAGTCGCAGGTTTAATCTAGGTTTAGTCCAGGTTTAGTCGAGAGTTTAGACACTGGTTTTTAGTCCATGGTTTTAGTCAGGTTTGAGTCGGCTGGTTTAGTCCTGGTTTAAGTCCAGGTTTAGTCCAGGTTTAGTCCGTTTAGTCCCGGTTTAGTCCAGGTTTAGTCAGGTTTAGTCGCAGGTTTTAGTCTGGTTTAGGTCCTGGTTTAGTCTGGGTTTAGTCCAAGGTTTTAGTCTGGTTTAGTCGCAGGTTTAAGTCAGGTTTTAGTCCCGGTTTAGTCGCTGGTTTAGTCCTGGTTTAGTCCCAGGTTTAGTCCAGGTTTAGTCCTGGTTTAGACCTGGTTTAGTCCAGGTTAGTCCTGGTTTTAGTCGCAGGTTTAGTCCTGTTTAGACCTGGGTTAAGTCGCAGGTTTAGTCCGGCGGTTTAGTCGCAGGTTTAGTCCCAGTTTTAGCTCTGGTTTAGGTCCTGTTTAGTCCAGGTTTAGTCCGTGTTTCGTCCTGGTTTTTAGTCCAGGTTTTAGTCCCTGGTTTAGTCGCAGGTTTAAGTCCAGGTTTAATCTAGGTTTAGTCCTGGTTTAGTCTGTTTAGTCGGCAGGTTTAATGCTAGGTTTAAGTCCAGGTTTAGACCTGGTTTTTAGTCAGGTTAATCTATGGTTTATGTCCCTGTTTTAGTCCTGGTTTAGTCGCAGGTTTAATCTAGGTTTAGTCTGTTTAATAGTCCAGGTTTATCTAGGTTTAGTCCTGGGTTTTAGTCCTGGTTTAGTCCCTGTTTAGTCCTGTTTAGTCCGCAGGTTTAGTCGCAGGTTTAGTCCCTGCGGTTTAGTCCCGGTTTTAGTTCGCAGGTTTAGTCCAGGTTTTAGTCCAGGTTTAGTCCTGGTTTAGTCCTGTTTAGTCGCTGGTTTAGTCCAGGTTTAGGTCCTGGTTAGTCGCAAGGTTTTAGTCCAGTTTAGTCCTGGTTTAGTGCGCAGGTTTAGTCCCTGGTTTAGTCCTGGTTTAGTCCGGTTTAGTCCGCAGGTTAGTCGCAGTTAGTCCAGGGGTTAAGTCCTGGTTAGTCCGCTGGTTTAGTCTGGTGTTAGTCCAGGTTTAGGTCCAGGTTAAGTCTGGTTTAGTCCTGGTTTTAGTCCAGGTTTAGTCGCTGGTTTTAGTCGCTGGTTTAGTCCTGGTTTAGTCCAAGGTTTAGTCGCCTGGTTTAGTCACTGGTTGTAGTCCTGTTTAGTCTGGTTTTAGTCCAGGTTTAGTCGCTGGTTTAAAGTGCCAGGTTTAGTCCTGGTTAGTCCGTAGTTTAGTCCAGGTTTAAGTCAGGTTTTAGTCCTGGTTTAGTCCCTGGTTTAGTCCTGGTTTAGTCCTGGTTTAGTCCAGGTTAGTCCTGGTTTAGTCCTGGTTTAGTCCGCGGTTTAGGCCGGTTTAGTCAGGTTTAGTCTGGTTTAGTCCTGGTTTAAGTCCCGGTTTTAGTCCGCGCGGGTTTAGTCCTAGGTTTTAGTCAGGTTTTAGTCTGGTTTAGTCCAGGTTTAGTCAGGTTTAAATCTAGGTTTAGTCCCTGGTTTAGACTGGTTTTAAGTCCAGGTTTTATATCTAGGTTTATACTGTTTAGTCTGGTTATACGTCGCAGGTTTAATCTAGGTTTAGTCCAGGTTTAGTCCAGTTTAGTCCCAGGTTTAGTCCTGGTTTAGTCTCTGGTTTAGTCCTAGGTTTAGTCCTGGTTTTAGTCCTTGGTTTTAGTCTGTTTTAGTCAAGGTTAATCTAGGTTTAGTCCAGGTTTAGACCCTGGTTTTTTAGTCCAGGGTTTAGTCCAGGGTTTATAAGTCCTGGTTTAGTCAGAGGTTTAGTTGCCAGGTTAGTCCCGGTTTAGTCCGGTTTAGTCCGCTGGTTTAGTCCAGTAGTTCTGGTTTTAGTCCTGGTTTAGTCCTGGTTTAGTCCAGGTTTTAATAATAGGTTAGTCAGGTTTGACCTGGGTTTAGTCCGCAGTTAGTCCAGGTTTAGTCCTGGTTTAGGTCCAGGTTTTAGTCCAGGGTTTAGTCGCCGGTTTTAGTCCCCGGTTTAGTCCATGGCTTTGAGTCCAGGTTTAGTCTGGTTTAGTCCTGTTTAGTCCTGGTTAGTCCAGGTTTAATCTAGGTTTAGTCCAGGTTTAGACCTGGTTTAGTCCTGGTTTAGTCCAGGTTTAGTCCAGGTTTAGTCCAGGTTTAGTCCTGGTTTAGTCCTGGTTTAGTCCTGGTTTAGTCCTGGTTTAGTCCTGGTTTAGTCCTGGTTTATCTTTGCGACTAAACCTATGTGTAAAATAACTTTGCAGCTTCACAAAAACATGAAAATGGCAACACGACGGGGACAAACCTTCTTCTTTGTGGTGAGTCAGTTGCATTAACAGAACATCTGTACAGCGCCACCTGCTGTTCATACAGTCTGCATTATATATAGTGGAGGAGAAAGTGTTATATTTACCTTTCAAATTCAAATCAAAGATAAATGAACTCATTTTGCGAAAGCTCGACTCTTCCTGTCACATGTTGCGGTGCTGTCAGGTGTGCTCTCCGTACCGCGGCGACGGTTTGAGTGGCAGGTGAGGGCCGTCAGGTGTGCTCTCCTCCTGAGTGTCAGGTGAGGGCCGCAGGTGTGCTCTCCTCCTGAGTGTCAGGTGAGGGGCCGTCAGGTGTGCTCTCCTCCTGAGTGGCAGTGAGGGGCCCCTCGTTGACCCCGGGGCCAGAGGTGGGGCCTAAGCAGGAAACACTTCAGACACATTAGCAGCAAACAGACGCCTCTGAAACTGGACCAGACACAATATTGACTCCATAACTTTAGAGTCACTCACCTGAGGCGAGACGCTGCAGGTGAAACTCTCAGGACCTTAAAGAGCAAATGACACATGAGACACAGTTTAGATAAAACACAGTTAACACGATTATATTTCAGATTTTGCTAAAGATTATTCCCAGTTTCTTAGTTGACCATTTTTGTGATGTTTATGTTTCACTTCCTTATTGGACACCGACAGGAAGTGACATCGAAGAAGGTAAACAATTTTAAACTGTTGCCGTGCAACCATGTTAAGTCAACAGATACAGACGGCGTCTCCGGACTCGCCATATATGGTCATGTTTGAAAACAGTTTAGTGGAAAACAATTTGGAGAAAAAACTAAACTTTCTCTAATTATAACTACAAATGCTGAATTATTGATATAGTTTTCTACTAAATAAAGATACAAAGACATGGGGAGGAGCAAAGTGGTTCAACAGCCAATAAATACATAATCACGGATAATGCTTCATGTTAGCATCGTGCTAATGCTAACGCTAGCTAGCGCTAGCTACGACTGCCGTTTCCAAAGTGTTCCAGTGTTTTTCTCACAAGTGTCTGAGTTTACAAGATAAGCTCAGACACTTGTGCCTTTAATTATGTCCCTAAAACCAAAAACTAAAAACATTGAAATGATAATGAGTTGATCTCATGATGATAATAATAATAATAATAATAATAATAATAATAATAACAATAATAATAATAATAATAATAATAATAATAATAATAATAATAATGCATTAGTCTTATATAGCGCTTTTCCAGATGCTCAAAGTCGCTTTATAATGTCTTGCATCATTCATTCACTCCATACTCAGTGATGATAAGCGAGGCAGCCAGTCTGTGCACATCAGCCACCACCACTAACCACTCACACTACACACACACACACACTACACAGTCACACACACACTACACAGTCACACACACACTACACAGTCAACACACACTACACACCACACACACACCACATTTCCCAGGCTTCCTGTTTTCCCAAACTGTCTCCCATCAGAGTCCTGCCAGGCCCGTCCCTGCTTAGCTTCCGAGGTCTGACGGGATCGGGCATAGTGAAGGCGGTATGGCCACAATGATGATGGGGCCTTGACCTACAACATGTACAATAATCAGACCGAGCTCAGTCACAGGGTTACAGCCCTCTGCTGCCCCTTAGTGGTGGTTCTGAAGAACGACCCACAACATCCACGGAAATAAAAGCAGAATAAAAACATCTTTAAAGAACGAATAAAAGAGAATTCTGTTGTGAGCGATGTAAATTATAGGGGAGGGAGGGGCAAGTTGGTCATTTTGTTCAGTATAAAAGCAGATTATTTCTTCTAAATAAACTATTTTGTTTTTTTCAAAGAAGAACAAATGGGGTCCATAAGAAACAATGAATAACAAACTATTTAAATGTACAATTCTATAGTTTTGCAGACAAGCAAATTAAAATTAAATATTACATTCAATTATTCGTTTGTTTTTTTAGAGACAAAATGTCATAATCTGCAGATGGAGCATATGAAAAGAAACATATGTATTCTGATATGTTTATTTATTGTTTGCATAATATCACTAATGAGAAACACTAACATGTAAAAATTATGATGTTTAGAGTCAATTTCACCTTTTAAATCTAAACCTAGGCCTAGTTCAACTTCCTCCTGTAAAATGAGACACTTTTTATTAAAGGCCAACATCTTTAAAACAAAATATTCCAGACGATGTTTGAAGATGCAAAGAAATAGAAAACATCCCAAAATGTGATGAAATAGTAACATTTTGTTTTTATATTTTACACAATAACCACCAAAACAAAAAGTGGCTCATCTTACCCGACTCTCCCTGACATGTTTTATCTTTATCATGTTATTTATCAAATGTCAGATGTAGAGGACAAATATAAGGTATAGACAATAAAGTAGCCTATAGCTTATAACAACAAACAATATTTAATTTATTAAGGAAAGAAAAAAAGATGTGCCTGAAGATTCATTGAAAACAAAGTTACGCTCATCGCATCAAACCTGCAGTAGCACCGAGCGAACAGCAGAGGGAGCTCCCGTTTTTCCATTACTACAACATGCCCCTACGACAAATATTAATATAAAAAATATACTATAGAACTATATTGTAAAAGATTATATAAAGAAAAAAAATAATAATTAGGATTAGAAATTAAATTTAAAATGTAACATAATATATCCAACCAACACATTTATAAAACAAAGATTTAAAATAGAAACTGAATTTTTTTTTTTTTTTTTTTTTTTGTAATACAGAGAATGAAGACCGAGACCATCTTTTCTACTCATGTGAATACAGAGTTTTTGGCAAGACTTTCAGAGATGGCTTCAGTCCAAGGGGATTCAATTTCATTTTTTTATTTATTTTTATTTAATTCAAAAGTGACATCATACAATTACAACAAAACCACCGACAATACAGTATGAATGAAACGGAGCAGAGGAGAAGAACAAGTCTTTTAATATAAATCTGCTCCTTTTGTTACTTCACACTTTACATGTTGTCTTTTATATTTACAGTATTATGTATATTTACAGATGTTTCTGTATTTTATATTCAGTTATTTACAATATGTAAAATACAGACCCGTCGTATTAATGAATGTTTAGAAATGGTCAAAAAAGAAACAAACCATCGTAATAATGTTTGTTCAAATCAAATCTCTCACATTATTCATGTCCAAGTCTAACTTTCCTCCTTCTTTAACATCGTAGCTTTTATGTGTTTCTTCCTTTCGCTTCTTTCTGAAGTTTGTTCCATAAACTAATTCCTGTAACCGTTTGTTCCGCTGCTTTAGAATTGAACCTGTTTTTGTTTTTTTAAATGTTCCTTTCAGATTATAGTGGCTTTGTCTTTTCTCAAACCTTTATTAGATGTTCATTGGCAATATTTTTTATTTGCTTTATACAAAACCTGAAGGATATTATAGTCAAGTATATCCTCAATTTTTAGTCACTTACATGTAATAAATGTATTTGATGGATCTCTATATCTAATATTATGTATTGTTTTCAGAGCCCATTTTTTGTAGAATGAACAGTGGCTGTATTTATATATAAAGTTTTATAGGTTGAATTTCCACACAGTAAGTTAAATATGGAATAATCATCGTGTTGTATAAAGTGAGTAAAGCGGATTGATTTAAAGAGAATTTGACTTTATGTAACACTGCAATGGAATTTGCTATTTTTCCTCTTGTGTAATTTATATGTGACTTCCATTTGAGGTCCTCATCAATAATGACTCCTGCTGTAACGATGAAGGAAGTCAAATTTGGGATAAATGTCATGCAGACATTTCATTCCCAAATCTTTAAAACTAAGCCCACTGTAACTCACTGAAAGAATGAGTTTAAACGTTTTGCAAAATCACTACAACATTACTATTTATTATTATTTTGTTTTTATTTTTGCTACTGACTCTGACAAAGTACTAAGCATAACGTGCCGTGTCTGTGTGTATTTGTACATTGCAATAAAAATAAAATAAAATAAATGTTTTTTCTGCACTTCCGCGTTGTAAACCGGATGGTGCTAACGGTCACTTCCGGCGGCTACAGCGTTAGCTTAAGCCTCGGGCGAACCGGCCGTAAATGGAATTAAAACCGCTTTTATCGCAGCCCGGGCTGTTCTTGTGGGACAGAAAGAAAACACACATTACGTTTCACACATTTACACAGAACCCACAGTAAGAGGCGGCGGAGCGGAGAGGTTAGAGGAGAGAAGGGACACTTCCGTGTTAAAAATGAAGGCTCTTGAATGTCATTGGTCGAGAGAATAACACGTGACCCGGAAATATAACACTGCCGTTTTCGTGTTATTTATAAACTTAAATTTGCGGCTTTATCTAACTTAAACGCGCTGCTAATGACTGAGTGCGGGTGTGTAATGTTTAGCTCCGCACGTGCAGCTGCGTAGGGGTCGTAGGTTTAATGTTCGTATGTATGAGTGTTCTGCACCGTGAGTGAGGCCGGCACCGCGGACAAAGTCTCCGCACTCTCTGACTGACTGAAGGCATCGCTTCTCGGCCTTTTGGCTAAGATCAAGTGTAGTATCTGTTCTTATCAGTTTAATATCTGATACGTCCCCTACCCGGGGACCATATATTAAATTGATTTTTGGAGCAGGGAGATGGAATAGGGGCTTGCTCCGTCCACTCCACGCATCGACCTGGTATTGCAGTACCTCCAGGAACGGTGCACCCCCCGAACTGTCAAAGAAAAGTATTAACGACTCCTGAACCGAATCGTCTCGTGTTTTACAGCGGAACACTGGGAGACCATTCTGACGCACGAGGTCCTCATTTCGCTGATCGTTATGGAGCCGACACTATGCATTTAGTTTTTTAGCTTTTCAATTTTAATCTAGTCTTTTTCTCTGCACCAATGGTCGTAAAAAAAAAACAGTTTTTTTCTCAATAAAAGTAGAAACACAAAAAGCAGTTTAGTAGATGACTTCATGATCATTTGTTTATAGGTGTGTTTTCAGTTTAGTTTAGTTTAGTTTATTTATTTGTTTGAGCCGTTAACCTGCTCAAAGGGAGTGGGCTGAAGCCAAAGGCTTATAAGCGCCCACCCCAAAATAAAAATAGTAACATTACATTTAATATTTACAAGGTAGCAAATCATAAACAAAGGAACATAGGGCAAAGTAACAATAAATGATGAAGAAGAATAAAACAAAACAACAGCAAAATAAAGAACAAAAGAATGTGCTACTTTTATGCTATAAAGGTGCATTAATACATATTATACTCTGAGATCTTGCTACTTCCCAGTTGTCATTACCATCCTCAATATAATTTAATTTGGGTTTAATTTTCTAATGTTTCACTTTGCTACGAGACAAAAACACTTGAACACAAAGCACTCGCAACTTCCACTTCACAACTGAAAAGGATCATCTGTACCAGAGCACATGAAGGCAGCATAATGCCTCATTTGAAAGGTAAGACCTAGAAAAACTGATCGTAACTTTCGGTGCGATGTCTCTTTTTCATTGCTTTTTTTAATCATTTGATTCTGTTGGGCTTTTTTCCCCCCAATTGAATTGATTTTTGAATAACAAACAGTGAAAGAGGAAGCCACAGAATGTAAATGTTAGCTGTGGTTCAAACTCAGTCCCAACATATTTGTGGCGTAACAATTCTTCACAGGGACGAGTTTATCGGCACATTTCTCAACTTGCAGGGTCACTTTTCAGCGTCACTTTTTTAAACGGCCTTCAACATTTTCCGTCAAAGCTACAAATATTCCTCTGCTCAAACATAACGGGTGAAGACGAGAAGGATGAAAAGAAAGAAGAGTAATTCATATTAAAAAAAGGCTAATTTAAAGGAACACTGTAGTTCATTTAAAAATCCAGTAGGTGGTGCAATTGAACAATACACATATCTGTTAATGTTCTTATGTGTGAGTCTTCTGCACCGTGAGTGAGGCCGGCACCGCGGACAAAGTCTCCGCACACTCTGACTGACTGGAGGCATCGCTTCTCGGCCTTTTGGCTAAGATCAAGTGTAGTATCTGTTCTTATCAGTTTAATATCTGATACGTCCCCTACCCGGGGACCATATATTAAATTGATTTTTGGAGCAGGGAGATGGAATAGGGGCTTGCTCCGTCCACTCCACGCATCGACCTGGTATTGCAGTACCTCCAGGAACGGTGCACCCCCCGAACTGTCAAAGAAAAGTATTACCGACACCTGAACCGAATCGTCTCGTGTTTCACTGGAACACTGGGAGACCATTCTGACGCACGAGGTCCCGCAATAATAGAAAGACCGGAGCCCAGACAGATACACGACAGTGAGGCGGATCTGCCGTGACAGTGCGCCCTCTGCTGGTAGGAGCAGATTCACGACGGTATTATTTTATGTTTTACAATTATTGTTAGAGTAAGTTTACAATCGTTAGGATAGGGCTAGGTTAAAGGGATATTTCAGGATTTTTCCAGAGTGTTGTTGATGTCTGGAGATATTTTTTTTTAAATTCATGCAGTTCTTATATTTGAAGAGTCTAGTGGCGCTAGGCTAGGGCAAGGCTAACGCATTTCTATGGTATCAGTTAGCCTGCATTAAAAACAGTCTGACCCACTCCACAGTGCACCTGAGGTAAATCACTTATAACACCAGACTAACCATATAAATGTCTGTGTTAATAGAATCATTTAAAATAACTTATATTTGAGCAGCATCAGCTTCGTGGCTGTAAGCTAACGCAGCGGCGGAGTGATCTGCGAGAAAATAGTCCCTCAGAATGCGGTAATTCATGTGATACAAGGTCAGTTATATTTCAAACATGATTCTATTAACACAGACATTTATATGGTTAGTCTGGTGTTATAAGTGATTTACCTCAGGTGCACTGTGGAGTGGGTCAGACTGTTTTTAATGCAGGCTAACTGATACCATAGAAATACATTAGCCTAGCATTAGCCTAGCGCCACTAGACTCTTCAAATATAAGAACTGCATGAATTTAAGAAAAAATATCTCCAGACAACAACACTCTGAGGCCCAATGTCAAAAATCCTGAAATATCCCACTAAGGTTAGGGTTGTTAGGATTAGGGTTAGGTTTTTGTATGCTGTTCAGAGTTATGTTATCTTTATTAATCAACAGATAAGAAAATCATAAGAATTTCGTTTTGTTTTCATAAAAAAATGTCATAGCCAACTAACTCCTCACGTGCGTGAAGTAGATCAACATATCAACATCAACCTTCCTAAAAGCTGATCTAGATCCACCTTATCCAGCAGAGGGCGCACTATCACGGTGGATTCGCTTCATATTGGTGTGTTTGTTATGTTCCACTTTGCTACGAGACAAAAACACTTGAACACAAAGCACTCGCAACTTCCACTTCACACCTGGAAAGGATCATCTGTACCAGAGCACATGAAGGCAGCATAATGCCTCATTTGAAAGCTAAGACCTAGAAAAACTGATCGTAACTCTCGGTGCGATGTCTCTTTTTTGTAATGTTTTAGTCACGATTTGTGCCTTTTTTATGTCACTTTTTTTTTAAATCATTTGATTCTGTTGGGCTTTTTTCCCCCAATTGAATTGATTTTTGAACAACAAACAGTGAAAGAGGAAGCCACAGAATGTAAATGTTAGCTGTGGCCTAACTTCTCTAACAATTCTTCACAGGGACGAGTTTATCGGCACATTTCTCAACTTGCACATTTTCTGTCAAAGCTACACATATTCCTCTGCTCAAACATAACGGGTGAAGACGAGAAGGATGAAATGAAAGAAAATTCATATAAATCAAAATGCTGATTTAAAGGAACACTGTAGTTCATTTAAAAATCCAGTAGGTGGCGCAATTGAACAATACACATCTGTTGCTGTACACCACTCATTTAAACAGATTTGTAGGACTTTTACTCATGTTAGAGAAACATTCGACCTGTAGCATCTGGACTTTTACTCAAGTGTGAAAACGACCACACGCACAGATCTGTCAGTTTTTTTATTGAGTCCGACCAGAGACGTGTATGAATCCAAAGTGCTTTCTCTCGGTTCAGACACAAAAATACGACTCTTCAATTTGGCAAAAAGAAAAAGAAAACAAAAAACACTGAAAATATTTACAAACGTTTCCACAGAGTAATTTCCTCTCACTCGTCCAAAGGGAATCCCAACATTCAGGCACAAAACAAACGTCAGTAACACGAACAAAGGAAGTAAAACTGAGCGAAGACCTGAAAAACCTGACCAGGAAATGGGTTCGGGAAAGTAAAGCGAGATGTGGAGCAGAACAGAGCTGATATTTAGCTCATTTTTAGCTCCGAAACTGAGTCAAAGTGGGTTCAAATTCACTTTTTAATGATTAATGTCTTCTGCAGTCTTTACACTGACTTTGTGTCCAAACGCTTTACCTAAACCAGATTTACACCCAAAACTAAAAAGTCAATGGAAACGAAAATTGAAAGTTTAGGATTTTACGCTTTGAAACCATTTCAATCACTTTGGGTTTGCATCGTCGTGAGGTCGAGTACATTTATTTATGGACAACACTTTTGTCTGTTTACTCCTGGAAATACTGAAGTTGTTTCATACGGAAGCGTCCTGGTCTCACGTCATTTCAAGATAATTTCATGATACATGACTGTGGTTTGTTGGTTCAGGACGTGTGTTCCTGCCGAGGTTCCTGCCAGGATCATTTAATACAGACCGATTCTCTTTTAGATTCTTTTGCACTTTTACGCTAAATGAACAAAGATAAACTGCAGAATGACCAAGTATTGAACCAAGTCTCTTTCCAAAACTTGTGGCCAACTCGCTGTTTGTTATTGGGCCAGAAGATGAAACCGCATCACGGCATGTCCTGAGCGCTGTGGCCCGTGTCCTGAGCGCTGTGGCCCATGTCCTGAGCGCTGTGGCCCATGTCCTGAGCGCTGTGGCCCATGTCCTGAGCGCTGTGGCCCATGTCCTGAGCGCTGTGGCCCGTGTCCTGAGCGCTGTGGCCCGTGTCCTGAGCGCTGTGGCCCATGTCCTGAGCGCTGTGGCCCATGTCCTGAGCGCTGTGGCCCATGTCCTGAGCGCTGTGGCCCATGTCCTGACCGCTGTGGCCCATGTCCTGAGCGCTGTGGCCCATGTCCTGACCGCTGTGGCCCATGTCCTGACCGCTGTGGCCCATGTCCTGACCGCTGTGGCCCATGTCCTGACCGCTGTGGCCCATGTCCTGACCGCTGTGGCCCATGTCCTGACCGCTGTGGCCCATGTCCTGACCGCTGTGGCCCATGTCCTGACCGCTGTGGCCCATGTCCTGACCGCTGTGGCCCATGTCCTGAGCGCTGTGGCCCATGTCCTGACCGCTGTGGCCCATGTCCTGACGCTGTGGCCCATATTCTGACCGCCATGTGAGCACATACGCAGGTGAGACCAGGACGCTTCCATAGTTGAGAAATGGAGATTAGTATAAAATGATTCCTGAACATGGAGCTCCCTCTAGTGGCATAATACTGCACATACAACGCAAAAAGTAAACTATAAATAAGTAAATGTGCCTTTGATTTGAGTAAGAAAAACATCTGCCAGTGGAAGAAGAGAAAAAACATCTCATGACACTAAAACTTGAATTAAAATAAATCTCAATTTACTTAAAACAAGACGACAAGATTCTCATTTGTTGCAAAGAACAGGCAGATAAATCAGAAAATATTCTTAATTTCAGTAAATTTAACTTTTTTGCAATTCTGGGCAAAAATCTCTCCAAGAGTCTGGAAACACGCTGCTTAAACACCAGTTTAAGTTTAGATTAACAAAAATATGACTAAACATCGTCTTAACCGAGCGCATTTTCTCCAGTTTGGCTTTACCCAAATCTAAAAGCTTCCTTAAAAACAAACATCAAAATAGCGACAAACACAAGGATGAAAACACAATAAAAAAGTGACAAAACTGTGTCGAAATAAACGGCTCAAAAGTGATGAAAAAGCCTCAAAAGAGACCGAAAAGTGGGGAAAAAAACACCATAAAAAAAAATGTCATTGCTTTTTGTCACGTGTCAGTTTTTTGTTGCTCTTTTTAGGCTGTTTTGTCGTGTTTTCATCGACACTTTTTCAAGAAGCTTTTAGATTTGGGTAAAGTCAGACTGGAGAAAATGTGGCTCAAATACCTGGATTGTACAGTGACGTTATAGTAAACTATACCTTATTAGAAAACTAAATGGTATTTTCCAACCTGAATGCAAAAATATAACACATTTTAACCAAAGTGGCACAAAGAGGCAAGTTTTGGCTTTTTAAAACACTGTAACCCCCACACCGGCTCGAAGGTCCATTCCCGGGATCGTCCTCACCGCCAGGGCTGGGCACCGATAAACCAGACCAGACTGGTACCGAACAAATAAAAGAATATAAAGATCTTATATTTCTTTTGATACAAGTTGTGATGCTGCTGGTCATAAAAATAAATAATAATTAAAAAAAAGTGACGGACAGGGAAAAAAAAAGAAAATTTGGGGTAAAATTGGGAAAATAATTGGGGGGAAAAAATTGGGAAAAATGGGAGGGGAATTGGGAAAAAACAAAAACTGAAGAAAATTGAGGAAAAAAAATAAAATTAGGGTAAAATTGGGAAAAAGTAAAAATTGGGGGAAATTTAAAAATGTAGGGGAAATTTATGGACAATGTTTATTTTACATATTTTTTTTCTAAATTGGTTAATAAAGCTCTTTTGTTGTTAAAGGAAGTTTCTTTGTTGTTTCACCTCAAATAAATGATACAAATGCAAAAGAAAGCTTTATGGTTCTATATGGCAGATAATTTAGTATCGGTATTGAAAACCAAGTATTGTTAAATTAAACCGTGCCCAGCCCTTCTCTCCGGGATTCTCCTTTCACGCCGTCCAACCGTCTTTAATCGCAGACGGCTCGCGGTTTTGCGTTTCCAGTTCGAGGTTTTGGCGCCCAGTGAAGCTCCGCCCACGTGAGCAGCAGTCCTGTCTGCGGGGGTCGGAGTTTGTCACCGGGGGGCGATCTCGGGCACCATGGTGGCCAGGTGCATGCTGGGATACGAGTCTCGGTGGCGGATCTTGAAGACGAGCTGCTCCTTTTCCTGCGAGAGGCGCTGGTTCACGCTCAGCTGTCGGTCCAGGGCGAGTTTCTGGTCCTGCTGCTCCTTCGACAGCTGCCTGCGGGCGAGGAACAGGGACAGGATTCAACAAAACAAGATATATCCGATTCTAGATTTGTTTTAACCGTAGTTTTTGTCTCACTGAATGAGGCTCTGGCAGTTGTCGAAGCGAACTCTGAGATCCTCGTTCTGCTGCAGCACCTGAACCACCCGCTCCTCCAACGACAGGTTCTTCTGGATCTGCAACACAACAACACTCATGCTCCATCCGAAACCAGTACATTGGTAAGAGGTGTAAGTCCAAACCGGATGTGCGTCAGCGTCCGCCATGATAAGAAGCGTCCGAATTGGGCTGTCAGTTAGGAAGGAGTTAGGGAAAGTGGCCTGTATGCTAACTATCATAGCCACTTTAGCATAGGGACCTCTGATGCTAACTATCATAGCCACTTTAGCATAGGGACCTCTGATGCTAACTATCATAGCCACTTTAGCATAGGGACCTCTGATGCTAACTATCATAGCCACTTTAGCATAGGGATCTCTGATGCTAACTCACTGGTGATTAAGAGCCATGTGCCATCCCATAAGCCACTGCGCCAATCTCCCGGCCCCCCTCGCCCCCACCCGCGAGTGATTCATGCGCAAGCACTGTTGATTGACAGGTGCACAATTAATAATTTAAATAATTTAAAAAATAAGATTCTGCACAAGCCAAACTTTATAAAAGTGACAAAATACATGTTGTCGTCCCCACAGCTCAGTCACATGGTTTTAAAGAGCCTCCTCATTTAGTAGAAACTTAAGCCACATGGCTAATTTGCATACTGTAGCTTTAAGAAACAGCTGTGGAGATAAAATAAAGGGAAATGTGAAGGATCATTTGGATGTTTCTTTTTTTCCTTAAATGTCTTTATTTGGACTATGTTGTTGTTGGACAATATACAGTAGGGGGCGGTATGCACTTTTGTTTGGCCTGCACTGAACTTTAAAGAAGAAGAAGAACAGCTGTTGGTGATGTCACTTCCCCTTCCCCTGGGTAAGGACGGTGGAATTGGGCAAATGCTGCTGAAGCTCTAGTTCACTAACTGCATAGAGATCTAACAGCTGAGCCCATGAAAGGTTAAGGATTAGTTGCTAGTGTTAGCACTTAGAGGCTTCATTTAAGGGTTTCGGATGCAGCCTCAGCATTCAGGACTCGAACCCACAACCGAGCGGCAGGACACGCCCACTCCAACACGGGGTTACTGTTAGAACTTTACAGGGTTTATGCAGATAAAGTCAAACCCTCCTCTCACCAGCTGGTCCATCTGTCGGAGGCGTCTCTTGAGCTCCTCCGTCTGCTCCGCCTTCATCTCGATCACAAACAGCAGAGACTCCTGCTCCGACTCCCAGAATGCACCGGGGCTGCCGTGAGCCTGGACAAATGTGAGGGAGAAACTCATTTTTCCCCCCAAACACATTCTTTTGTTTTAGGTCGGGTCCAATTTTCACCATTTACCAGGAAGTGTTGTAGTGTCAGTGTAGGCAAAGAAAAGAGGCTAATACTGCCATATTTACATTGGATATATTTTTTTCTTAAATTCATGCAGTTCTTATATTTGAAGAGTCTAGTGGCGCTAGGCTAATGCTAGGCTAGTGCATGTCTATGGTATCAGTTAGCCTGCATTAAAAACAGTCTGACCCACTCCACAGTGCACCTGAGGTAAATCACTTATAACACCAGACTAACCATATAAATGTCTGTGTTAATAGAATCATTTAAAATAACTTATATTTGAGCAGCATCAGCTTCGTGGCTGTAAGCTAACGCAGCGGCGGAGTGATCTGCGAGAAAATAGTCCCTCAAAATGCGGTAATTCATGTGATACAAGGTCAGTCATATTTCAAACATGATTCTATTAACACAGACATTTATATGGTTAGTCTGGTGTTATAAGTGATTTACCTCAGGTGCACTGTGGAGTGGGTCACACTGTTTTTAATGCAGGCTAACTGATACCTTAGAAATGCTTTAGCCTTGCCCTAGCCTAGCGCCACTAGACTCTTCAAATATAAGAACTGCATGAATTTAAGAAAAAAATATCTCCAGACATCAACAACACTCTGGATAACTAGGAAATGAGGCCCTATGTCAAAAATCCTGAAATATCCCTTTAATTTAAACATTTTTAAAACTCTGTATAGTCCCTTTAGGTCCAGTCTGAAAACGTACTTATTTACAGGTGCCTATGGCAATGGGAAGTATTTGATCAAATATTATTATACGGCCCTTCACAAATGGTAAATGGTCACATTTTATATAGCGCCTTTCTACCTGCTTTAGGCACTCAAAGCGCTTTACATCAAGGAACCAGTCACCCATTCACACTCTCATTCATACACCAGTGTACGCAGACACTGGAGGCAAGGTGGGTGAAGTGTCTTGCCCAAGGACACAACGACAGTGGGCACCTGCGGGATTCGAACCGCCGACCCTTTGGTCACAAGACGACCCGCTCTACTCTCTGCACCACCGTCGCCCACAATGCAAGTAGAACGCTCCATTGACTTGAATGATTTCCCAACGTTCTACCGGTCATTATTTTCTGATAGAAGACCTCCGAAAAAAATAATGACCGCTGCCAATGGCAACGGAGTTTGTGCTTGTAATACAGGTCTTTCATATCACTCCGCGAGTAGTATTAGCGGACAGGCGGACATTATCTCTGTCCCCGTCCCTGAGAGAGAAGTTGGGGAATCGCTCGTGAAGTTAACGGGAGTCCGACTTTCAACTTACCCAGAGATTCACCACCATTCCTCCTCTCCAACTGCACTTTCAACTAAGTAGCTAGGCTAGCAATAAGTAGCTAGCCGTGCTGCTACTAGCCTCGCCACACGGCCTGGAATCAACAAACGTCGCCAACCAACGCGCAAACGTTTGGGAACTATTGGCCGCGAAAATCATTAAATAAACCTTTGGGCCTTCATAAAAGTGTATGAAGTTTATTTGTGTGTGTTTAGTTGGAAACAGTCGTATAATAAGCCGGATAATGTTTAGAACGCCGGTCATTATCCCTTACATAACAGAATCATACATGTAGATATATATGTGTATAATTTTCTTAGGTAATTGTATCAATTGATTTGTTTTTATTATATTTTCATGATATTATTGTGTGTTTTGTTGTTGTTGTGAGCAGTGTTGTTGTTGGCAGCCCTTTAATCTTAGTCTCAGTCACACCAAACGCTCCAAACCCAAGTCTTTAGAACGAAAATGCTTTTAGTTTTAGTAACATTTTACTCAGAAGAAAACTCAAAGGTTTTAGTCAAGTTTCCCTCAGTTTCATTATAAAAAGTTACAAAGATCTGTTCAAGGTGATTTTGGATCTTGTTTAGTTTTTGAAGCCAGTTCTTAATGAAACATCTGTACAAATTCTCTCTTATTTTTCAGGTTCAAAGCTCAATAAAGTGCAGATGTTAAAGTTCAGTCCCTTTGTCTGCACGTGCGCCCTGTGGGTATTTGCCGCCTCCCACAAAGGAAATGACCATATTTGGATTACAGAGCGTTGTCGAGGGGATTCCGTGCGTTGTGTGGATAACAAATGTGTGAATGGATAAGCGCGGGAAACTCGGCCATGTTGGAGTCACTTCAGACAAAATCCCAAATCGACAAAACGCCATAAAATAAACATTGTAAAGGGGAGGGTTTGGTCTGTTTAAAGACTTAAGATATTAATGGTGGAAATGAACCTGCTGCACGTCACCGCTAAAACACCGGAGACTTATTTACTTTCATCACTCTTTCCTACTCCAGGTCATGTCCAAAGCTTTAGCACAGACCTGAATGTTCCTTTGCAGATCCCTCTTAAAAGTCGACTCGTCCACTCGTTTCTTCAGCTCGTTGTAAACCTGCAGCTCCGACAACAGCGTCTCCACTCGGCCCTGATCACGGTCACAGTTTAGACACAAAATCAGTCCTGCTTTTTATGGCATCCATTTTGTTTTTTACCTTTAGAAGAGTTTCAGCCGATTCAAACTTCTCCGTCAGTTCACTCATTTGTTGTTCGTGGGTTTTTTGCAGATCTGGACAGAGAAACCGGTCACTGAAGAGTTAAATGCATTGTAACGTTATGACTACGTTGATCTCAAAGTGTCAGATGGAGCAGGGCACAAAACAACTCAAAGGAAATGACCATATTTGCAAGTCAAGAAAAATAAAAGCAGCATCTCAAAGGGAGTTTTTTTTACTCTGACAGAGTTAAAACGAAGGCATTAAAAAGACAAAACGAGCTGAAAATCTCGACGTTCTTTGACCGCTGCGTGAGCATGTTTTCGCCTTAAAGGAACAGGCCAGTGTTTCTCCATACTGAGATCTGTTCTTACCTGAGCTTAGACGAGTTGATGCGTACCTGTCTGGTCTTTGTGTGTGCGCTCAGTCACACAAATGTTGTTAGCGTTTAGCCTCTCCCAGTATATTCCTATGGCTCCAAACGGGGGTGAAGTTAGAAGCGACCACGCTCTTCCACGGCAACAAAGACCAGACAGGTTTGTATCAACCAATGGCCGCTGGCTGCTCTGCTTTATGACCACGACACTGGAGGCCGCCATTACTGTAGTACCTCCATATAGCCGCTAGTGTCCCATTGAAAAGCATTTGACTTTAGACACGTTAAAAACAACTTTAACGCCTTGTTTCTATTTTTTTTTAACACTGTCTATGGCTACATATTCCTCCTGAGATAACGCTGGGTTAGACAATTAAAGAAACCAGGCTGGTTTTCGAAAGAAACATTTTAGAAATCTCGTACTAATGAGGGTCGGACTGTTAGCATTGGAGCTGCGCGAGCTACACGTCACACAAGAGCGGAGTCCATTTACGCCAACTAACTTTGGAGTAAATACAGTTGGAGCCAAGGCGGTCTCGAGTCGACCTACAAAGCTCCAACATGTGTGAAAACGGCCTAAGAAAAAGATTTAGTCTACTGTCCACCTCCTTACTGACAAAAAAAAGAGGATTCTATGTTTTTATTTCAGTTTAAATGTTGTGAATATCGGCGACATGAGGCCACAGTTTCAGACCCTGGACTTTGTCCAACAGTCGCCTTCAAGGGTCACAAATGTTTTTCTCACATAGTTATTCCATAGTTATTCCAACTATATGAACAAGGACTGGTCGTCACTTTTGAAGCATCTCTTCGTATGAATGGCAGTTTGGTTTCTGTCCATCTCCGTACGCAGCCCTGGTGTAAAAATAGACTTTAAGCTAATATTGTTGTGTGTTATTGTGTGTTTGTTGTGTGTTTGTTTTTTTTGTTTTGTTTTTTTAACTGGACCTCGTGTCTGTAATAAAGATTTGATGATGATGATTGTAACAGGCTCCATGGCGACGACAAAAACGCTTTAAATCATCAACTTTCCAGCGGTTAAAACGCTCCAAATCAGAGCTTTCTTCATTGCTTTATGCCAACTATCATTATTGTTTGGCCAAAAGACATTCCATTACCCATAATGCAAAGGGCGAGCCGAGATGGGCATTCGACAGTTGTTCAAAATGAGGGAAATCCATGGTACCTTCGAGTTCTCGGTCGTGTTGTTCCGAGGTCGCTTTACTTTTCTGTTCAAACAAAACATTCAGATCGGCCGTAGTTTCCGTCTTCACCTGAGAACGAGAGAGAGAAGTTCAGGAAGTCACTAGAACATTCTCCGTTTACTCTGTTTACCTTTTCCAAGATGCCGTTGACGAGGGCGCACGCCTCCTCGTGGGCGTGGCCCTTCAGGAGCTCCGCCCTCTCCGCGTTCCCATTGGCCGACAGCACTTCCTTGAGCGTGCGCAGCTGCCACTCGAAACGCTCCAGCTGCTTCTCCAGACACGAGTCGGAGTCGCAGCCGGCGTCTGCACCAACGAGACGTTTCAGTCAACGAGAAGTCATTCAGGCTAAACACAATCCAAGCCTCAAGTCTGTCCCTCATCGTCACACTGTCCCTCCAGTTTGAGGAGGTCCGCCTCGTTTACAAGCACGAGTCTCACGTGTTCATTAACCTCTTAACCAACCAGTTTGGCTTTACCCAAATCCAAAAGCTTCTTGAAAAAAGCAACAAAAGAGCGATAAAGTGGAAAAAGTGCAACAAAAAAGGGGAAAAAATAAAAAAATAAAAATAAAAAGTGGGGAAAAAATTTTTTTTAAAGTGGAAAAATTGTTTCAAAAAGTGGAAAAAATTCAACAAAAAGTTTTAAAAAAAAAATACAAATGAAGTGGAACAAAAAAGTGGACAAAGTAAAATAAAAATTAAGTGGGAAAAACTTTTAAAAAAAAAGTGGAATTTTTTTTTTAAGTGGAAAAAATTCAACAAAAAGTGTCAACAAATAAAGTGGGGGGGGGGGGATGATTTTTTTTTAAAGTGGAAAAAATAAAAATAAAAAAAGTGGAAAAAAAATTCAAAAGTGGAATTTTTTTTACAAAAAGTGGACAAATTCAACAAAAAGGGGAAAAAAATACAACAAAAAAGTGAAAAAAATGGGACAAAAAATGTATACAAAATGTATATATACATTTTGTATAAATATATCAAAAAGGCTCCAAATATGTGACAAAAACGCAGCAACAACGCGACAAAACTTTATAGTTCTTTGCTCTTTCAAATGAGGCATAATCTCTGTATCTGTGTCACTTCATCAACCACTTGCACTGTGACTGTAAACCTGCACTGCTAATACTGACATCTTTTTTATAATTATTTATACTTTTTACCTCCTTGTAGTCATTGTACATAAGATTCCTCTATTTACTCTTTAATTGTTTGCACATTTCCTGTCTGTCCTGCACACCCGGAGTATTTTTCTTGAGCCGAATGTAACAAGTGAATTTCTTCATCTCATTTCCAGTGCAGAAGCTTTTAGAACAGGAGAATGCGCTCAGTGAAGGCGGGGGTTAAGAGGTTAACAGTACTGCTGCCGATACTTTTCCTACTTCAAATACTTGTAGTAATCCTTCGGCTGCAGTATTTTCTGTTGTTTTTGTGAATGGATTTGCACATTTGCTTTTGGGAACAGTTAAGAGGTTAAATGACAATTGAAAGATACAAAATAATGGAACGACGCTAAAAATGCTGATGTGAATTATTGTTAGTTTATATTAAATGAGTGGATTTAGCTTAATTTAAAATAAACACTTTTGTAGTCGGGCAAAATGCTTAATGACCAACCCTGTATATGAGGTCTGCAGTCATTTTTAACCTCTTAACCCCCACCTGAACCGAGCACATTTTCTCCAGTTCGGCTTTACCCAAATCTAAAAGCTTCTTCCAGCCTTTATAGGCCAGTGTCAAGCCTTATTTGAAAGCCTATAAAACTAATCTACACGGATCTTTTTACTCGTATTGTTGTCATTTATTTTTAGGTTTTCATTGCCTTTTTGTCACGTTTCTGTGGCTCATTTGTCACTTTTGTGCTGCGTTCTTGTCACTTTCTTGTTGCCCTTTTATGACTTTTTTGTTGAGTTTTCACTGAGTTTTTTTATCCTCCTTTTCATCTCGTATTTGTCACTATTTTGACTCTCTTTTTTTTTCCAGAAGCTTTTAGATTTGGTTAAAGCTGAACAGGAGCAAATGTTAAGAAGTTAATTTCCTGTCAAATCCCATAAATTCCCGTTAATTCTCATGGGAAATGTCCTGAATTTTACAGCCGTAGTAAAAATGAGCCTCTGAAGCTGTAAGTTCTCTAGTGTTTCCAGGTGAAAGCTCTTGTTGAGAGAGAAATCTGTCCCTAAATCCTCAAACTGAAGCTAAGTTTCTCTCATTATCTGTCCTGTAAAGTCGTCCCCTCTCCCCGGGATGAAGTCATGCTTATAAAACATTACAGGCGGTGGGGTTGCGCTGCGATTGGCTGGCGCGCCGACAGTCCCGGGCGGGTGCTGGGCCGTGATTGGCCGGCGGTGACATCATGGGCATGTCCGAACGGGCCCCTGTTTGGGATAAATGTGACTCTGGGCCGCGACTGTTCCCAAAAGCACAGCGGAGGTTTGATGTGCAAATCCATTCACAAAAACAACAGAAAATACTGCAGCCCAAGGATTACTGCAAGTATTTGAAGTAGGAAAAGTATCGGCAGCAGTACTGTTGACTTAACCTCTTAACCCCCGCCTTCACTGAGCGCATTCTCCTGTTCTAAAAGCTTCTGGACTGGAAATGAGATTAAAAAAATTCGCTTGTACATTCAGCTCAAGAAAAACACTGTGTGTGCAGGACAGACAGGAAATGTGCAAACAATGAAAGAGTAAATAGAGGAATCTTATGTACAATGACTACAAGGAGGTAAAAAGTATAAATAATTATAAAAAAAGAGTATTAGCAGTGCAGGTTTACAGTCACAGTGCAAGTGGTCGATAAAGTGACACAGATACAGAGATTATGCCTCATTTGAAAGAGCGAAGAACGTTTTTGTCACATATTTGGAGCCTTTTTGATATACGTTTTTGTTGAATCTTTTCCCACTTTGTCGAATCTTTTCCCACTTTGTCGAATCTTTTCCCACTTTGTCGAATACTTGTCGAATCTTTTCCCACTTTGTCGTCGAATTTTTCCCACTTTGTCGTCGAATTTTTCCCACTTTGTCGTCGAATTTTTCCCACTTTGTCGTCGAATTTTCCCACTTTGTCGTCGAATTTTTCCCACTTTGTCGTCGAATTTTTCCCACTTTGTCGTCGAATTTTTCCCACTTTTGTGTCGAATTTTTCCCACTTTTGTGTCGAATTTTTCCCACTTTTTTTTCCACTTTTTTGTTGCGTTTTTTTCCACTTTTGTCGCTCTTTTGTTGCTTTTTTCAAGAAGCTTTTAGATTTGGGTAAAGCCAAACTGGAGAAAATGTGCTCGGTTCAGGTGGGGGTTAAGAGGTTAATCAGATACAGAGCTGGTCATTAAGCATTTTGCCCGACTACAAAAGTGTTTATTTTAAATTAAGCTAAATCCACTCATTTAATATAAACAATAATTCACATCAGCATTTTTAGCATCGGTCCATTATATTTAACCTCTTAACTCCACCTACACAAGTACATTTTCTCCAGTTATTATCCAGGCATTACTCAAATCTTGAAAAAAAGCTTAAAAAATGACAATATATATTATAATAAATGTACATAATACAGCGATTCATCTTTAGGAAAGCCCCGCATTTAGCTACATTTATTGTAAGTATGAAAAATGAACTGAAAACTCGAGGGGGTGAAAAGTTCCCACAGTTCACACAGGAAGTGATGTAACAGGAAGTGAGAAACGCACCTCCGTCTGCGCTCGGCCTCCTCTCGCTCCTCTGCCCTTTGCTTTTCTTCTGATAAAACACAAAAGCCACAGTGAGTCGGTATCAGGACGTCCCACAGACACAGAGCTGTACAAATAATACACACTTTTATACAAATATATCAGTGTTAAGCTCGTATAAAAGGTGGATTTAGAAGTATTTATGAATATCCACTGCAGGTGAATAGGGGAAATATTTAAATGTAGACATATCAATTTGAAACTTGTACTGTAGATTACTGACATAAATGAGGAAAAAACATATTACAAGTTCTGTCATTTCATGTTTTTGTATAAATATAAGAAACTTTATACATAAAAATGGCCCAAATTGCCGAGAGTCTGCATAATGGATGGAACCAGGAAGTGCTGTTTTCATCATCAAAGACTAACGATGTCATTACGTCTTGTTTTCGTCGCTATTTTGGCGCTTATTTTCAAGAGGCTTTAAGAAGAAGCCAAAGCGAGACTGAAACGATCACATTTACGAACGTCAAAAACACTGGAACCAGATTTAAATGTATGGTTTTATTTATTTTTATATAAAAGTTACAAAGATTTGCTCAGAGGGTTTTGGATCTGGTTTAGTTTGTGAATAAATTGTGAAAAAGGTCGACCGATATATCGATATTCGGGTTTTTTACAATATCGGCCGATCTAGCACCGATATATTCTGAACATTGGAAATAGCGAAGTCTGGGCAGAACTAAGTAACTTGTTTGCCTTAATAAATCCTTCCCGTAGTCCCTCTGGGGTAATACAAGTGTTAATGGGATGATTGGGGGTCTTTCATCTCCCCCTGGTGTCTCTGACCAGAAACTTGACTGCCACCGGGTCGGAGTCACCAATACACACTAATGGCTCGTTTCCACCAGCTCTACCCTACTCTACTTGGCCTGGTTGTGTTTCCATTACTCTGTAGAATCTGATACTGTATCCATGGTTACCAGGGCGATTCCATGGATATACGTTTGTTAAGTGTGACGTCACGACTTCCGCTTCCGGGTCCTGGCAGACGGGCAAATATGCGAGAAAAAAACATTAAAAACTCTTAAAAACAACCATCAATATTTGTGAAACTCAACAGAGAGTTACTGAAGCAACTTATTTCTCAGACTCATTAGCCAAAAATGCTGCACCTTCTGCTAAAAAAGTAATATTTACTAAAGTCGCTACTTCCGGGTTTAGCGTAGCTGCTGCGCCGTTAGCATTTTTCTCCGCTAACCCGGGTGTAGTGATTTTGGTAAATATGACTTATAGCAGTAGGTTCAGCATTTTTGGCTAATGGGCCTGATAAATAAGTATGTTCAGTAACTCTCTGTTGAGTTTCAGAAATATTGATTGTGGTATTAAAGAGTTTTTTGTAGTTTCTCGCACATCTGCGGACCCGGAAGTAGAGCTGTGATGTCACCACTTAAACGTATGGCTTTGCTTTTAGCTGTATCCATGGAAACAGTACCAGCTTGGCTGGTTAGTACTAAAAAAGTACCAGTTAACGGTAAAGTGGACTGATGGAAACATTTCAAATGCAGGTAAAGTAGACTAGGAAGAACCGAGCCATAATGGAAACACGAAAAAGAAGCTAACGGGCAAAGCTAACTGTGGGCTAGCGCCACTTAAACAGTATTTACAGCCAAGTTGTGTGAAAAAAATGATCTTCATAATGTAATTGGATGAACAATATCCCTCTGTCCCTTTGTTTTTTCTGTCAGCGTAGTATTTACTCTCACGGACAATTAATGAGTAAAAAAACACAACATGCTATGACACCTGCAGTGGCGCTTATGGCCTCTAGGGGCATCAGATACTTGGTACTGCTTTAAAGTTTCACTAAACCTTACAGTCAATATGGACGTCATTTTAAAGCTCAGAACCTGGAGAATTCAGTCACAGAGTTAGTTTTAACCTCCGCAATCATGCTAATGCTAACGGCAGATAATCAAAGCGGCCAAGTGTTTATGTTTTAACAGGATTATACAGACCAGACACTTGGAAAAATCGGCCAAAAATATCGGTGTTGACATCAGAAAACTCATGTCTGTCGACCTCCAGAAAAAATCTGTAAGAACTCTAATTTCTCCTGGTGTTTTTTGGGTTCAAAGCTCAATAAATCAGGCAGGAATTAGACATTGAAACGTTACTAACAATAGTCTTGTTAAATACAGGACTGTAAAGTTTGTAAAAGAGTAAATCTCAGTCAGATGGAGGAAGACGATAAACGGTATTGGGGTCACCTGATTTACAATAACGATAATATCAGCACTTGGCGTTGATGTGAGTTTGTATATCGTGCAGCTCTAACAAACGTGTGTGTCTCGATCTAAGAATAGACTCGTCTGATTGAGAAACACTGTGGTAAATATCTTGTTATTGAGACTGAATCCCTGGAGCCGTTGGTGACCTCACCGCTGCAGAGGCATGTGATTAATGTGAGTAATGTGTGTTATGAATGAGTGTGGGCAGGTTTCTGCTATAAAACACACACACGCCGATTACTGTTGTCAATCCCTTAACAGCTGCAAAACAGAGGAGTTTATCGTCGGGTCAGCCAAAAACACAGATAAAGAGGTGACGCAAATCGGGTTCACAGCTTTGTTTTCTCCAGTATCAGCCCATAACTTCAGAGATTGTAATTGTTTTTAGCTGTGGCTGCACGTTTCTCACTGTACATCGAAAAGCTAAAGCTGCTGTTAGACTTCTCTTATGTTTTAGCTTCAATTTTATTAAATTACTTTTTGTGCTCATGTCAGGCAGAAATATTCACATGGACTAAAATACACAACATGGTGTTTTTCTCCTTTTTCAGCCGTTCCCTCAAACCTGCCCCCCGCCCCCCACCCCCACCCCCAACGCCTCAAAACCCAGACAGAACACGGAAAAGTAATGGACTAAATAAACAGATATAACGCAGGAACAACAACACAACAACAACAACATATAAACAGATACATAAAAGAGAGAAAAATAATAAATAATTAAGTGGATAAATACATATAAATAAAACAACAACTTAAAGTGCATATGACAGATGTTAATGCTCTTGAAAATATGACTTATTTAGATGGATCACATCAGTTGCATAATTATCATTTTTTTTCAGTGAAGCAGCAATTTTAATGAATGTTTGGCAGAAAAGTTATTTTTATTTGAATGTTTAAGCTGCTGACAGGAAGTGACATAAAAGAAGGAAACATTCCATACGTTTGACTCACTCATTTCCCATTGGCTTAACATGGTCGGCACGGCAACAGTTTAAAATTGTTTACCTTTTCGATGTCACTTCCTGTCGGTGTCCAATAAGGAAGTGAAAACATAAACATCACAAAAATGGTCAAACTAAAGAAAACTGGGAATAATCTTTAGCAAAATCTGAAATATAATCGTGTTAACTGTGTTTTAGCAAAACCTTCAACCTTGTTTATGTACATAAGGTGAGAAAAATTGGGAAAAACAAGTTAATCTGGGAAACATTTTGAAAAATCTGGAAATATTTTGTAAAAGACACAAGAAACTGGCAAAATTTGGGGCAATTTTGGGTAAAAATTAGAGGAAAAAAGTTTGGAAAAATAAATGATTTGGGGAAAGAAAAAAAGAATTTTTTTTACAAGATAAAAATGTGCACGAGGCAAAGAGGCATTGTATTAATCTGTCAGAACAACATCCTTAGTTCGATTCTTCTCAGATAAACGTGGCGCTCTCTCTCCCTCACTATTCAGCTGCATCAAAGCTCGGACTGTTGCTTATTTTATGAAAATCCAGCTCATATTTACATCAGAAACCTGCTGTAAAGACAATTACAATTACACAGTGTTAAAAGGTGCTATGCCTGATGTTTGTTCTAGTAATGGAACAACATTTGCTTTGTCCTCTGGTATGTAAAACTCTCTGCCTCTAATTATAATTTAGGTTTGGAAGAATTTTATGAACTTGCAGGTTATTTTTGTAGCATTTCTGTGAAAGTGACCCTGCAAGTTGAGAAATGTAAACTCGTCCCTGTGAAGAATATGTTAGAAAAGTTAGCCCAAAAATGTGGGTGAAGACAAAGCAACAAGATCTGTTTTCTGCTGTGTTTACAACATACTCTGTGATTGCAATAATACAGTTACTCTAAAACAGCAAAAGTCAGGTCAGCTTTAAGCGTGTGCACCTTTACAAGGCTACGAGTGCACAACGATGAGCCATCAGCTTTTTTTCACCATGGTAACCTGCGCCGCGATTAGATTAAAACTCAGTGACACAACTAGAGGTGGGAGATATATCGTTTAGACGATAATATCTAAATTGTTGTCTGGACGATATGCAAAATTGGATATCGAGATATTTCATAATTTGTACAATCCGACCCCCCAAACATGTTTTTTTTTTTTTTCCCGGACTGTCGCGTTGTCCTTGTGGGTTACCATAGTGCGCCAGCCGCCCCCTCCGCTGCGTAACACATTCAAAACAACAACATGGCAGCGTGGAGCGATTACAGAGATGAAGAATCTAATGATATGAATGAAGTTTGTCACTTGAGTCGCTCATATTTGCGAGGAAAGGGCTCAGGACAAGTTGTAGCACTGGCTTTGCTAGCTAGCTAACTTTCCTAACTTTTAGCCTCGCGCTAACTAAATCAAATCAAATTTATTTATATAGCACATTTAAAACAACTGTTGTTGACCAAAGTGCTTCACAGTCACGCGGTGAAGAAAACCACAATGCAAACGCGGTTAAAGGCTAATAATATCCTCCTCACCGGTTTTCTTCAGATCACGTAAGTTCCAGGACAAACGTGTCTCTCTGTCTCTTTCCCTCCTGTGCGTCTGTGCGTCTGCCCCGCCCCCCGCGTCTGCCCCGCCCCCCCCCCCCCGTGCATCAGGAGAGACGAAAAGGAGAAATAGGGAAAAACTGGATCCTTTGAAAAACGCGTTAATACTCACAGATCTATCCCCAGTCTCCTGACAATAAAACACAAGTAAACTGGCCAGAGGCAGGTGAACTTACAGGAGCATTTCACTGTGATGGAGATGAAGTTGCAAATATTGTAGCAAAATGATTTTATCTTATCTTCCGTGTTCTTCCCATCGACAGTATGGTTCTTCCAGATGAAGGTAGAGCTTTAGATGAATAAATAGAATAAAATAGCTTTAAATGAATTTGCCCTATTGTCTAAAGGCTTTGATTTTGAAGTATTTGTCAGGTGTAAATTATATCGCCAAATACATCGTTATTGTGATATTTCTTTTTCATACCGTGATATACATTTTTGTTCCCCCTGCCCTAATGTTTAAATCAATAATGTGTCACATCTTTATGTACTAGTAATTCTATGCAATAATAGGTCATATACAGCAAGTCAAAAATCCAACTGAACCTTCTTTGCCAGTTTGCACACATTCCTGTGAAGGATTGCAAAAATATCATCCGAATATCGATAGAGATATTGAAAAAAAATATCGAGATATTCATTTTTGTCAATATCGCCCACCCCTAGACACAACACAGTCGTTTGTTACTAGCGTGAGACTCTGATTGGTGAACATGTCTGTCTCTCAAACGCTGCAGGTGCGAGGCAGGAAGAAGAAACCTCAGCTCCTTGAGGTCACGTTTCCGCAGCTGCTCAAACCTCAATTTCGATGCAATAAAAGGTTAATCGTGCAGCTCTCGCTCGTCGGCCACATCACAGTTCATCCAAGACGCAAAACCCTGAGCTTTTCCTCACGAAGATGATCTACTCGAGCAACAGAGAAGCTTCACCGTGCTTTCAATGAAGCCGATTATTCACGATCGACCGAATGAAAGGAAAGAACTGATATTTGTAGTTTTTGTCTTTAAAAAGCTTTTTAATACTTGTAAACATTCACATGTTTCTAAAAATGAAAAATGCTTTAAGATTGTTTTGCATTAAAATAAATAGGCCACATTGAATAATACAAAACAATGTCAACTTTACTTCTTTATAATGACCATAATTATCATAATTATTTGACTATATATTATTAGGCCACAGTCTAGGCTGGGTTTCCTGTTCTCTAAAGTTCTGCTGCTGCTTAATTATTTGTCAGATGTTTTGATGAACAGAGAATGAAACGTGTTTACAAAATGACTAAGGAGACTCTTTTGAACAGCTGATTTCCACATGCGCGCGGTTTCACTTTCCTTTCTGTTATGCTGAAGCAGAGCGGAGCACGTTAGCTTTTTCTTTACATCCTGAGCCAGTTGTGGCTATTTCCCAACATTTGGACTTTTTTGGGAATTCTGCAGTTCGTTACCTTGACCTGGACATTCACAGTGAAGGATTATCTCCAAGATGTTGTTTATATTCCACGTAGCCGATATCAGCGCCTTTTGCTGCAACTTTCTGACGACAGGGTTTGCATAACGGATGTTCCATCGACAACAACAACGCCTTGGTCATGTTTAGGATCCTAAAGACGTCCCACTCTGCTGACTTCAATCGTTTTTGAGTGGATACAACACTGGAGCTTTTAGCTCCAAGCTCCGGTTTTATGGAATAAACTCCCAGCTCACGTTAAAGAAGCAGACACAGTCCCTACATTTAAGACTAGACTAAAAACGAACCTCTGAGAATGAGCTCATGATCAGGTCAGTTATAAAGCTCTAACCCTCAGCCTGAAGTAAAGCTGCCTTAGGAGAAACACTGCTGTGGGAAGTACGGTACACTGAGCACTATCCTCTTCTTCTTACTGCAAACTTTGTCTTATTATGATACAATATTTATTTTATCTGTAGTCTGTTCATTACTATTCACATGGTGTCTCCTGTCCCACTCCCCCTCGGGAGTGTCTGTCTAGATCTAACGGAGGAACCCGGCTGAACAGAGGAACCCTGCCTACTGGATTGACAACAAGGACTGGACGGTCTGCGATCTTGGCCGATCTGCTTAAGGGACTCCATCAGCCCTGGGTCTCTATAGCCTGTCCGTCCATGGGAGTGGATCTCTCTTTCTGTGGTTCTCTCCAAAGTTTCTCTTTTCTCCCACTGGGTTTTTGAGTTTTTCCTTGCCGTGCTGCAGAGTCTAAGGACAGGGGAACCCGCGCCGCTCGTCGCCACCTACTGCTGACGCTTATTTGGACATTATGTTTGCCTGGAAACTTGATTCACCTGAACGTTACATCGTCTTATTTACTGCTCTGTTTTATTGCCTTAAAGAGGGGGTATTATGTAAAATGGACTTTTTCAAGCTTTATATCATGTTATTATGTCATTCCCTCATTAAACACATGCCTGGAGTGTTGCCTTGGCTCATTCACATATTTTTGAGTAATCAGTAAAAACTTAGACGGCAGCCATTTTAGGTGTAGCTATGCCTCAGTCCTCCTAGGAACGCCCCCACCTCCTGGAGACGCCTCTGGACCTTTTGTCACCAGCCAAGCCACCAACCACTGCTCCTCAGCTCAGCAGAGCCCCCTCCCCGCACAGTAGTGTTGTTTAGATGCCACAGCAGTGTGCTGAAGGGGGCGTGTCGGAAAGCTTCTTAAAGAGACAGAGGCCTATTTCAAGACGTTCAGTACAGCCATTTTGAGAGAACAATTTTATTCAAGGCAGTTATTTTAATTTACTGCATATACAGACCAACAGAAGGTTACGTCATCATTGTAGTATGCTATAGACTGGTGCTATGTGATTGAAAAAAAGCATAATACCTCCTCTTTAATGTTTGGTGCAGCCCTATGAGGCAACTCCTGTTGTGATATTGGGCTATACAAAACCATCGATCGTGATCGTGGAGGAGAGCGTCCTTCTGCCTCGCTCAACTACCGCTGAGTTTACGCTGTTTATGGCGTGCAGCGGCTCGTACGACAGCGTGAAACATTTCTGCGGTAAACCATGGCTTCTGAAATTCTTACGGATAACCTACCATGTCCTTTTATAATCGTAAAACCGGTTAATCTTGACATCCCTACTTCAGACACAACGTCCAGGGCTAAAGGAACAATACGGACTGAGTCTTATCGTTTTCTGGAATGTTTTTCATACGACGGAACAGCAGCTTTGATCAGTGACCGCACAGAGACGGCGTGTACTAGAAACACCTGCTGAAGTTTGGGCTTTTGAGCTCTAACTCTTCTCTGTTTAGGTTGAGGAGGACACAGCGTAACATAAAGCCGGCCCTCGGTTGGATGTGTGTATTATATAAAGTAAAGGTCAGTGTGCGGGAGTGGAAACTATTTTAAACGCAGTATGGACCCGACGGTGTGAGCTTCTCCCATTGTCCTCCGGAGCTGTAAACATTCTGGAGCGAGGCGTGGATATAAACACGGCCGGCTCGCTCTGACATTACCCAACCTTAAACACTCGGCTGCTCTGTTTACGCAAGAGACGGCGGCGATTTATGGACTGCACTCCTGCTACTGGCTTTTCTACGTCGACTCGCTGCTTCAGACACTTTTTAAAGTGTTCTTTCCTCACAGACGATGTTTTACAAAACCATTTCAACACAGTCGTGAATTTAAACAAAAGCTGAGAGCAAACTCTTCTCAAAGCAAACTGAACCTTTGCACAATTATAAAGAGAAACCGACCCCTAAACCTTTTGATTCTGAGGGGATCTTCATGGCGTTACTGTTCGTGTCTAAAAGTGCAGATTACTCGAGTTTATAATCATGACAGAAACTGGACGCAACAGTACACAATACTCTGAGGACGTCTCATTTATCACAGTGTTGGTTTCGTCAACAAACACGATGATAAAGTGCATACGGAAAGTATTCACACCACACTTTTCCCACATTTCATGTTACAGCAGGGGTAGGCAACGAGATCAAATACCTGTTAAAGTACGAGTGTAATACAGTCAGTCCACTGCAAACAGTCATTAACGGGATTAGTTTTAATTTGAGTTCTTTGGGCGAGTTAAGATGTATTTGGGCTTTTGATCATTGACATTATTGATTATTAACTATTCACTTGTTCTGGTACGTTTCTGACTCGTTTCAATACATTTAGTCTTTATTACAAGTGATTTTATCTGCTGATGGGGTAAGAACATTGGTCTTGTCCCATTGGCAGTTCTACTTTCTTATTTCAAGAGAGATTTACTTTAGAACTATAGTCTGACATGTCCTCAAACTTGGCCAGATCAGGAAAAAAGGAAAAAAGAAATAAAACGCTCAAAACAAGACTTCCTCAATTGAAGTCATTTAGGCCAATGCTTAAAGCCAACTATTTTTTGTAGTGTATTTCCTAAATCTCCTGTCAGAACAAACTACCTGCTCATATTTAATGTAATGTATTGGCGTTTGCAGAAAATGGTTCTTTACTTTGGGCTACAATGGTGAGGTTTGGCCCTTGGTGTTTTGGCGATGATAAAAATCGGCCTCCACGATGCAAACTTGCCTTAGCCTGGAAAAATCCAGACTCACCGCTGTACCAGCGAGTGAGTCTGGTCATGAATCTTTTTCTGATGTCGCTACATCTGAGTGGTGAGCGTTGCAAAGGTTTCTCCGTCCTGACGCCAGATTTATAACTTTGTTTGTTAGCATAGCATAGCTTCTCACAGGCTAAGGCTACAACACGTAAACATTGGCTTTCTGTCATCATGTAGGTTTACTACAGTGATAATGGCTGTATTCATGTTTACTGTGCCCTCTTTTGTCATGTTAATGACCCGTGAAAACGAGGAGTTCTGTCGCATTTTCGCGCATATTTCATTGAAAACAATGCAGTTCAAAGCTCATGCTAATCTTGTAAACCAACTCTAAATCCACATTCTGGCCTCATAAGTTCAGTATAAGATGCTGTTAAAGTGACATGATGCTATTTTTTTGCAATTCCAAAAGCTTCACACAGAGCTGTCCTCAGAGAAGTTTATCAGATTTGTTTAATACTAACTAGAGGTAAAGTTCCAGAGCAGTTTGACTCATTTCCCATTGACAACATGGTCGTCACGGCAACAGTTTAAAATAGTTTGCCTCCATCTATGTCACTTCCCGTCAGTGAAACTATAAACGTCACCAAAAATGGCCAAACTAAAGAAAACTGTGGAACATTTATAAATCTTAAATATAAATTGTGTTAACTATGTTTAAGCAAAGATTGTGTCACAGGTCTTGCGAAGTGCTGTTAGGGTAATAAAAAAGTGCAGAAGAAAAGATTAATGTCCAGCTAAAGTTCAGTGTCTGAGGATTATAAAAATGTATAATACATTTTTGGATGAGGGATTCATAAGATATTGCATTTTGAAAATTATGGTTATTTTCACCCAAATAACGCGACTTTGAGGTCTACGCAAAAGTACAGTATTGCACATTCTGGAATCAAAGGGCATGTTAAGACATGAAAATTATGAATTGAAATGTAAATTACCCCCTAGCTGTAATGAGCCTGTGATCAACTGGTTCAAAAGCATTTGGTATTATCCATTAAGAAATCATTATCAACTCCTTCAGGATCAATCATTTTGTGTGTGAAGGTGAGATAGTGACTGACACTTTAGCTGACCTCAACATGCCTCCAGCAAAAACTCATGAAGTCAATCGATCCTTTGTTTGCCTTGTCTGCTTAAGAAAGGCTCATCCATGACTGCCATCATTGACATTATTCTCAAGAGAGACAGCATTTGGAGGAGTCACTGAACTTAAAGATTTGCAGAGTTGCCCGTGCAGTATTTTCAGGATTGCTTGGGCCAACCCTGGTCATAAATTTGGTGCCAAAATCAAGCAAAGGCCTTTTCCTGTTGGAAGGCCACCTTTGCCATGTCCTGAAAGAATCTTTAGGAGCAGCATCTATTGTTTGCCTTATGAGAGCCGAAGCAGCCATTTCTGCACCTCTTGGATCTTGAAGCATCTCATCTTGCAGAAAGACTAAGACTAAAACTTAAGCGATAACAACTTTAAGTCCAATCAATCAAACTGACGACTTGACTTATTGCCAACGAATAAATCAGAATTTGGCCGAGAGCGACCGAGTCGATTCCAAACACCTGTGCACTTCCATGTGTGATCCGTGTGGGACTGAGCTCCAGCCTGTGAACTAACACGTCTGTGGCGACACGTCAAGAGAATCCCGTCAGTTCGATTGGTTGTTCGTCTTTATCAAAGCGATAAATCAGACTCCAAACCGCTAAGTGTTGTTTCTGTCGAGCCATAGTTTTGGTTCATAAATCAGATTGTGAAACCCCCACGTTGGCAGACACACTGAGCAGATTACGCCGACGCTGGAAATGATTTAGGAAACAGTTGCTCAAGTATGAAAGTGTTTAATCTCATTGTTTGTTTGTCGACGATGACGCTGCTCATTTGTACTCGATTAAAGCCGAGAAGAAACTGGAGTGTTTGCTTTACGGTCGGAAATAAAGAGTCCAGTCTTTTTTACTGTGTTCAATGAAGCAGGATCATCGGGAGGAGAGGGGTTAAGTTCTCACAGAGTTCAGAAACGGAGCTGCCAAATGTCTCACCGACCGGACACAAACACTTAACTCTTTACAGACCACGATCGCTAATATTTCACATCAGCTCAGTTTGTCCAAATGAATCGCAGGCTTTCCACTGATTTTCAAAAGGAACCTCTTTAACCATAACAACATAACATCAGGGTTTCCACACAAACAGTGAAGGCCACATGAGAGATTTAATTAAAAGTTTCCTGGAGTCATTAAAGCGAGTGAGCGATGTCTGAGTCTGTCTGAGTTTAGCGCTGAGGGCGACTCACTTCAAAGTAACAGAAAACAAAGATAATGGGAAAATTAAAATCAACTAATCCATTTCTAATACTGTGACTACAATAATTTGATATACTGGCATTACAACTAGGGGTGGGAACCTCACGATTCGATACATGGTTTACGATAATCTCACGATACTGTGATAATCGATATATATTGCACAAAAATAACCTACAATACATCACGATAAAAAACAAACATGCTTTTAACATACTACATATTATTCATCATTTACATTCATTTTCATGTGCTTTGTACCACTTGTGTGTATAAATTAGGGCTGAAAGATATTCGTTATCGTATCGATATATAAACATTCAAGATATCAATATCGCAAGAGAAAAATATATCGTTATCGTATTTATATCGAGATATGAACATTCAAAATAGCAAGATATAAACGATATAGACTCTTTTGTATTATTTTATTTTTCGGAAAATGCTTAGTTTTCACCTAACCCATAGTTATATCGCATTGATAGCGATATCTGGCACGACTATCGAGATATGAAATTGTGTCCATATCGTTCAGCCCTAGTATAAATGATCCCAGACTAACACATTGAAAATGGGTCATAGATCTGTCAGTGACTTTATTTACATTTAAACAAGAAACCACAGTCCTATTGCAAAAGGAATAAATCTAAATTAGGTCGCATTCACACCTGGGACTCGGTTCGATTGGGGACCAAAGTTGCAACATTGTTTCAGCTTTCCAACTGGCGCGGTTTGCGTTCACAACTCTTTTTTTTTATCAATCGAACCAACAATCTAAATGCAGTTCCTCTGCACGCCTGTGGTTGTGCTGTATCAAAACCTTCCACAGGAAAAACAGTGAACAAGAAACACTTCTCTGATTGGTCGATTAAACTCCACTTCCTGTTCCATCTTTTGTTTACAAAATGGAGCGGTATCAGACTGTGGCTGTGTTGGTTTTTCTTTACGCACTTTTTAATCTGACAGTGACAGTAACTCCACTCAGAACGCACGGATCATTTTATGGACGAAATGGGAGATAAATGAGCCGATACTCGTCATGAGAGAAGATGATGCCAGACGAGGCAAAACCCGGACTAAAGCAGGACTAAAGCGGGACTAAAGCAGGACTGGCGGACCCCAAAGATATGTTTTCTTCACATGACAACTGCGAAGGCTCCGGGCAGAGACATCTACTTCTGACGACTGTCCGAGGGAAAGAGACGCGGAGAAAGGTAGTTACAATGATCTGATCAGGGCTTTGCTCTCTGGCCTCTGGTGCTGCTTATATCAATGGTTTCTGCCTCATATTTACCAGTCATGGCTTTTGGTGTATATTTCGTATTAACAGTTAGCTGTAACGTGTCTGCACATGTGTTTTCATTTACATTCCGTAATGAATGTCGTGCTGCGCTCTGTTCTGTCTTTGCGTTACTCGTTTGTTTTGTTTATCAGACGCACAACGTCCTGCAACTTTGTCTTCCTGGTTTTGTTCCGCTCTTTGGCTCAGTTGCGTTCATAAACAAAGCGATCCGCTTCAGAGTTCGTTTGAACCGGGCCGAGACCCACGTTTTCACCCGGGCCAGGGTTCGCTTCTTTGGCCCGGATCAGAGTCCGCTTGCGCGTTCACAACACCTCAAACGAACCAGACTCTGAGCAAACGGGCCCGGATTCGGATCAAGAGGGGGTTGTGAATGCGACCTTAATCTTATTTATAAATACATTATAAAAACTATCATTAAAAGTAATTTATTTGTGTGACAGTGTTTGGTCCAAGTGCTTAAAACTGTAGTGCTGCCCCCTGCTGGTCTGACTGAATTCTTGATCATTATTGGCCTCTATTGACTGTGAAAACAGCGGAGCACTGCTGCCTCATTAATATGCACGATGTTGCTCATTAATATACATATCATCGTATCGTCCTGCAAAATATCGCGATATATTGGAAAATCGATACATTATCACACTCCTAATTAGAACTACAAAATAGTTAAAAATATAATGAAAATACCTCCAGCGCAAACAGGAAATGACAAACTCAAATGGGGTCTTTAAAAAAACGACACAAAAACAAACAAACATTTAAATCTGACACATAACATATCGATATGTGAGACGGTCAGAATCGTGCAGTGAAACTCAGGTAAGTTTGTTAGGTCACTTGTAAAGGCCTCAACTCTGACAATGTTCAAATCCAGGCTGAAAACAGTTCTGTTTACTCGAGCACATGACACTGAAAGTATTTCATCTGCTCTCTTGCCTTGTACTGTAATTGATTAATTTTATGTTGATGTTTTATTGATTTTATCTACTTTCTTCTAATTTGTATGCAACTGTGAAGCACTTTGAATTGCCTTGTGTATGAATTGTGCTCTACAAATAAACTTGCCTAATGTGACAGAGGCCCCGGTCTGTCTCCACTCTCTGAAAAGTATATTTGAGGACTTCACTCATGAAGATGTAAAGCCAAAAGCAGAGCGGTCTTAAGGTTAAAGGAATCCCACAAAAACAGCACTGGCTCTAACTGAAAATAAACTGGAGAAAAGATTATGCTGTAACCAAAAGGATGTGCAGCTTTATTAAAAATCTTAGCCACTGTGGTTTGACACAACAAGGCATTCTGTTGTATTTATGTTCAGTTACTTGTAATAATTATAGCTTCATTTGCTGAAAATCCAATGTTAAAAGTATCACAATATCGTATCGCTCCAAAAAACAAAAACAACTGATATATCGTTTCACCTTAAATCGATACATATCTGTCAAAAAACATATCGTTATTGCCCTATCCTATCCAATTTAATGCAGGACAGAGAGTGCATTATGAGTGTTTCAGGAATACATTTACTACAGCGAACACTTTAACCCAGCTCCCTTTGCAAACAGAGAAACTATGACCTTTGAGCCTCTGGATGATCCTCGTTCAGTCCTAAAACTCCTGTCGTTTTCCATTTGTTGCCGACTCAGACAAATGTGTTTAACGCTGAGCTCAGGGGGCAAAGGGTCAGAACAACAGACTTTACCAAGTCCAGCTGACTCTACAAACATGTCCTTACATCACCGACTCAATCACGTCAAAGAGTCAAACTGAACGCTTTTTAATCCCTTTACTTATGAAGAAGAAAAACAATGTCATTATTGTCCATGAAATGCAGATTTAAGACCAGTTTGATAATTCATGTACGCCTCCAGTGTTGTATCCACCCAAAAACGATTGAAGTCAGCAGAGTGGGACGTCTTTAGGATCCAAAACATGACCAAGGCGTTGTTGTTGTCGATGGAACATCCGTTATGCAAACCCTGTGGTCAGAAAGTTGCAGCAAAAGGCGCTGATATCGGCTACGTCGAATATAAACAACATCTTGGAGATAATCCTTCACTGTAAATGTCCAGGTCAAGGTAACGAACTGCATAATTCCATAAAAAGTCCAAATGTTGGGAAATAGCCACAACTGGCTCAGGATGTAAAGAAAAAGCTAACGCGCTCCGCTCTGCTTCAGCGTAACAGAAAGGAAAGTGAAACCGCGCACATGTGGAAATCAGCTGTTCAAAAGAGTCTCCTTAGTCATTTTGTAAACACGTTTCATTCTCTGTTCATCAAAACATCTGACACATAATTAAGCAGCAGCAGAACTTTAGAGAACAGGAAACCCAGCCTAGACTGTGGCCTAATAATATAGAGTCAAATAATGATGATAATTATGGTCATTATAAAGAAGTAAAGTTGACATTGTTTTGTATTATTCAATGTAGGCCTATTTATTTTAATGCAAAACAATCTTAAAGCATTTTTCATTTTTAGAAACGGTGAATGTTTACAAGTTCAATATTAAAAAGCTTTTTAAAGACAAAAACTAAAAAAAAATCAGTTCTTTCCTTTCATTCGGTCGATAATCGTGAATAATCATAAAATCGCAATATTTTCTCTCACAATAATCGTGACTCAAAAATTTAAATCGTGACACTCCTACATAACATATAATGATGTACAGAATATTATATAAAAATATAATAATCCAAAAGACCGTATCGGATCAGTCGGCATTAGGGGCGATATGGCAAAAATAGAATATCACTATTTTTGAATAATAAACTTACGATTTTATCACAATTTTTTTTATAATGACAACTATAACTTAAATTACACTGAAGATGAAAAATACTACACTCATTTATTCAACTTTGTGATAATCAACACAGCAATCATAGACTTGGACCTAAAGCAAAGTCACTTTATGAAGGAAAAACACAATAAAACTCCAGATAATAAAATGAGGTTGAAGTAAAAGAGTAAGTTTGGTAAAAGCTGCTGCTGTAAATGTAACGCTCTGTCACGGTCGACCCTTTCACAATAAGAGTCTTACTAAAGCGATAACATGCAGCGACTTTTATTGTGTAAAACTCAAACAGGAAGAAGTTTGTCACTGTTAGGCGACTTGACAATAATGAACTCAGAGTCACAGTGTTTTTGAGGAACTTTTATATTTTCAAAGACCTGGATAAACGTTGCATTTGTGAACACAGGATTTAAAGTAAACAAATGAGAAGGAAGCGGCGCCTACAGAACTGTAAGGACGAAGGACACACTCGCTTCTTCACACATGTGTCGCCAGGTAAATAAACACACGCTGCGATCTGAGCAGAGCAGCAGCGTTAGCTGAGGAAAGACACTGACATGAGCGCTGAAATAGAGACGCTGGGTTTAAAACATTTTAAAGCTCTAGATTGAGGAGCCTGGTCGTATATACGCCCTGGAGAGGAGCGTCTCGCTGCTAAACACTCGCATTAGCGTCTGACATTGCGTAGCAGAAAGTTCGCAGGTTGGGATTCCTTCACTGACGGTGAAAAGAGTAAACTGTGCTGAAGTGCATAAAACCGTGATAAAACGATCCCACAAAAAATAACAGATCGTCTGCTCTGGAGATCGGAAGACGGTCTAATATCGTCATATCGCCCAGCCCTAGTCGGCATGAAGCGTCAGAATATCGGATCAGGACATCCCTATTATCCAATTCACTCAGGGTAAAATATCGCAGTTTGTTACAATAAAAAAAAAACATGAATTTAAAGGAGCTACACCTCACATTTTTTGTAGGGTAAAATTCTTTTTGTCCCATAAAAGGATGTTGTAAAAGTCGTCATTTGTGAAAACATTTCTTCTCCTCTTGATGTCATTGATCTACAGCAGCAGTTTCACATTGATATCTATATTCTGTAACTTCCCCCCGTTCACCTGCAGCTCCTTCACATTTATGAACTCATTATGCGAGTCTTTCCGCAGAAGCTTCAGGCAGATGTGGCCGAGTGGGGGTTAAATGTTTGGAATATTTGCGTCATGTGTCCACCACTCCCAACATCACAGCTCCATCACAGGCTGAGTTACAGCTGCTGCGCTGGAAGAAATATGCCACGAAAGATGGAAAGTGGAAAGAATGTTGTTGTTTCTTTCTGCCTTTTACTGAGGCAGGTATAAATATATGTCGTATTTCATTCAAGCAGAAATGAAAACTATAGATGGAAAATATACCCAGAGTACCCAGAGATGCACCGATACCACTTTTTCCAAAACTGATACAAGTACGAGTACTTGTATCAATCTTCAATCCTCAGTTACATCTTGCTTTTGTTGCTATTCTGACGCTTTTAGATCTGGTTAAAGCCAAACTGGAGAAAATGTGCTCGATCAAGGCGGGGGTTACGGGTTTCAAAAGTGCAAGTCTTGTTTTGATGCAATTTGATGAAAAAACAAATGCAGAATTTACCCAGGTAGCAACAAGTCAAGTTTAGTACCTTTTTAAAACAGCCTAAACTGATTAGTACCATAAACAACACAAATCTATGCATATTTCATTGCATAAGATTCGCATACATTCCATCAAACAATGAGGAGAAGTTTCAATGTTCAAAATGGGACACAATGAGCAACTTCTGAGCAATAAAGGGGGGATAATTTCAGCCCAAACTGACGCCGACTCTCCTTTTGGACCATTTCATGTATTTTTGATGAACTTATGCAGCAAAGTCATTATTTTCAGAGAATCGTAGACTCAAAGCCAAGGACTTAAACGCTCTCCTTCTGTAGTTGTGGTCAGGCCTGAATCAGCTGTTTGGTCATGTGATCCTTCAGTGCATTATTTTTATATCTGACGCTGAGGCAACCAGTAAACAGAACGAACAGGAGTCTCCTCAGTCACAAACAGCCGATACTAAAGCAGAAGCAGAACAGCCCTGAAGGATCCTGCAATGAGGCTTGAAAACATTCAGATTTCACCCTTTATCTAATCTTGTAATAATGCCTTTTCACACAGTGGTCGATATTGAGATTTACAGCTAGTTTTTCCCTAAACATCTCGACTTTACCCTGGATGATACACTTTACAGGCTCCGCACTTCCGGAAAATACGGTATTTGTCTCACTTGGGAGAAATTTAATTGGGACAAGACCAACACACTAATACATATAACAAAGACTCAGCAGTACAATTAGCATGAATCTAAATGAAACACAATTCACTTTGGTAAAATTGTTCAAGTAATACCAAAATAAGATAAAAAGACCAAAAGTCAAATCCCGATATATTTAGCTTGAATATCGATATACATCCCGATATTTTTTCCGCAAAGTGAGAGCTGTGAAATTTATTTTATTAGTTTATTTCACAGGGACAGTACACATTAATGAACATTTCTGTAAATGTGTCAGTATTCGCTGCACAGCTAGTTTTCAACTGTTGTCCCTGGGCAAGGTGTATAATGCCAACAACAATAAGCCCAATGCCCATCTCGGCTCGCCTGTTGCATTATGGGTAATGGAATGTCTTGTGGCTACCAAACAATAATGATAGTTAGCTAAAGCAATGACGAAAGCTCTGATTTGGACGTTTTAACCGCTGGAAAGTTGATGATTTAAAGCGTTTTTGTCGTGGCCATGGAGCCTGTTACAATATTAGCTTAAAGTCTATTTTTACAGCAGGGCTGCGTACGGAGATAGACAGAAACCAAACTGCCATTCATACGAAGAGATGCTTCAAAAGTGACGACCAGTCCTTGTTCATATAGTTGGAATAACTATGGAATAACTATGTGAGAAAAACATTTGTGACCCTTGAAGCGACTGTTGGACAAAGTCCAGGGTCTGAAACTGTGGCCTCATGTCGCCGATATTCACAACATTTAAACTGAAATGAGAAATAAAAACATAGAATCTCTTTGTGTCAATAAGGAGGTGGACAGTAGACGAAATCTTTTTCTTAATTGTGACCAGAGAGATCCACATACACACATAGGCTCTGCATCTAAATGTACTTTATTTTTTTACGAGTGATCTGATGGAACAACAGAGCTAATCGGTCGCTAATCTGACAGACGGAAATTTACCCACTATATTTAACATCAACACCGTTTTGGAACTTTTCCCTGTGATTACAAGACGAATTCAAATGATTTAAAAAGTGAGGGTGTCTGTGTTGGGCTGATCCCAGGTCCTGTCGTTCCCCTGTCCGCGATGGTCCGCTCCTGCCTACGGAGCCGCCCTGACTTTTCCCTTTCAACATATTCACAACTTAAATATTTGCAAGAAATGTCACTTGAGACTTATAGTCTGTAAACCAATGCCCGTGAGCCTTATAGTTCACGGTTATGGCTCAATATACTTCAGTGTTCACGCTCCGCTACCTGAACTCACACATTTCAATGAGCTTATTATAAAACATAAAACAATGAAATGTTAAGTCAAAGTCAAAGCCAAATACGAGTGTTCTTATTGAAAACTCACTATAAAATGTAAATATAAACACTGTGTAACAACATCTTAAATAGAAATAGCCTATAAAATAAAATAGGTCACTCTTTATCTGAGGGCAGCATTTATATATAAAGAGATAACAAAATAAAGTGCTCAGTTTCAGATAAACTTTTTTTTAAATCAGCTCGAGATTCCCGGTTTCTTTTTGTTAACTTAATACCTTATCTAAATTTGAAATATCCCGATATACACGATATGGTCTAATTCCATATCTCATTAAAATATATATATCGATGTATCGCCCAGCCCTAGTAAAAATTTAAATAAAATGTACTGACGATAAATACTGAGTTCAAAATTATATTTGACGACAAGTCAAAATAGTAATAATCACAGGCCTAGGTGTCATTAACATGTAATGCACTGTCCAGACCAAAACAAAAGGCAACAATTGAATTTTTACCAAATCTTTTTCACTAACTTATTCAAAAAAACAAGTTCCTAAATCCCCTCAGAAAAAAAAAAAAACCCTAAAAACAAAATAAACCCATGGACTTAAACCTGGATCTGTCCATTATTTAGATTTTAACGCTGGATATCTGCAATTGGGAACATGTTTATGCTAAAATGCCAATGAGAGAAAACTTGCAATATTTTTTCCCTAATATTTATATCAACAAACGTTTTAAATTGATGTCTCTAAATATGTATTAATCCCCTTTCACCCGTCTGGCCGTAAGACTTCGGCTGCAGTGTTTGGTGTCGTTGTAAAGGAAGAAGTTCACACGCCACACATTTTGAAATAATTAAGCTTTCACCAGAGCCAGGAAGTATCCCGCGCTGGTTTAATGTGCTGATCCCATGAGATTAGGCGTAGTTAAATGGAGAGGGCTTAGGTAACGCTTACGCAACAGATTTATACCTGGAAGAAGTACACAAGGGTCAAACCGTATCAAGTCACTGCAAATGTGTTAGTTTATGAAATGCTGTTAAAGAATATAAATCTAAAATAAAACACTGGGCCTTTCCTCACTTTACATCGTCTTATTTACTGTTGTATTGCCTTAATGTTCGGTGCAGCCGTGTGAGGCAACTCCTGTGCGATATTGGGCTATACAAAACCACTGATTGATTGAGGTGATCCAATCATAGTTTCTGTCCCAGCCTTGATGATTAGTTGCCGTGGCATTTTTCGAGGCGATCAAAGGAACGTTTGCAGAGGTTAAAACAACTCAATGACTGAGCTTCAAAATGAGGTGCAGCAGGTCCATATTCACTGAGGTTTAGTGCTTGTGCATTTAAGGGAGAAAACTAATCTCAACATTGACCACATCAATACTTAAAGGAACAGGCCAGTGTTTTTCCAGACTGAGATCTGTTCTTACCTGAGCTTAGACGAGTTGATACGTACCCGTCTGGTCTTTGTGCCCGTGGAAGAGCTTGGTAGCTTACAACTTCACCCCCGTTTGGAGCTTTAGGAATATACTGGGAGAGGCCAAATGCTAACAACATCTTCAGTCATTTTGCGTGATTGAGGGCACGCACAAAGACCAGACAGGTACGCATCAACTCGTCTAAGCTCAGGTAAGAACAGATCTCAGTATAGAAAAACACTGGCCTGTTCCTTTAAGTATCGACATGGTCAATGTTAGATTAGTTTTCTCCCTTAAAAGCACAACTTTCATTAACTAAACCTCAGTGAATATGGACCTGCTATTGGTACAAAATATCGGCCGAGCATATCGACATCGGCCTTAGAAAAAAGCATCTCGGTCGACCTACTTGTTGTGGCCCTGATGCAGTAAAGTTACTTACAATTTGTGTTTAATCAGAATTCAATTCATCTTTTTTATTCGAGCATCTGAGTTGCACAAAGTTCTAAAGTGTTCGCAGTGTGAATAAGTAAATAAATAACGTGGATATGATGCTCCCCTCCTGGAGCCGCCTCCTTAACGTGGTGGAGGGTTTGAGCCTGAATGATCCTGGATAGGGCTGAAACAACTAATCGATTAATCGACGACTAATCGATTATTGAAATAGTCGACAACTATTTTAGTAATCGATTAATCGTTTTCTGGTTCACACAGACTCAAATAGAGCAAAAATGACATGAAAATGTAGTATTTTTGATAAGTTAGGGTCTGTAGTGTTTTGTACATTATCAATTTCATGAATATCTGTCTGTGTCTCATCCAGTCAGAAGCAGAATTAGCACCAAGAGCCTCCAACAAACATTTACTTTAAGTTTACGCCATCAATACGTCCTCAAGTGGTGCCACTTTAGCTTTTTGTGATGAAAAAATAAAAATTTTCTACACAATTCACAGCCAAGCGATTACTCGATTAATCGTAAAAATAATCGATAGATTAATCGATTACAAAATAATCGTTAGTTGCAGCTCTAATCCTGGAGCTCTGTTGTCGGGGCTTGGTGCCCCTGGTAGGGTCTCCCAGGGCAAACAGGTCCTAGGTAACGGGTCAGACAAAGAGCGGTTCAGAAGCCCCTTATGAGAGACCAACAGGCCCGGTTAGAACCATGAGGCCGTCCTTCTGTGGACCCAACACCTGCAGGGGGCGCTATAGGGGCTGGTGCAGCTCCAACAGCTGCCCCCACGACCCGGCAACGGACAAGTGGAAGAAGATGGATGGATGGATATGATGCTCAAAAGGAGTAGGCAGAAGCTTAAGCTTGTTAGTGCCTTCCCCTTTTGTATATTTGAGAAATATATACATGAATTTACTGTAATCAAGAAGATATGACAGTTATTTTTGTCCTATTCCAATAACTACACAATCAGCAATATTAACGTCACAACCATTCTGCTAATGCCAAGACAAGGACAGAAAATGTTTTAACCATCTCTTCAATAATTACAAATACCCCATCACTGCCAACAACCAGTCACCGATCTTTTACAGTGGAACACATCTTGTTGAAATGGTTTAGTGAAATATCGCAATAATATCGCGATATTTCACAGCGGTATCACATGTTTTTTTTAAATATCGCGCAGCCCTAGTCCATTTGTATCAAAACCAAACATGGCGGCTTACGAGAAAGGACCAAAAGGCGCTAAACCCCGTCAGTCAGAGGCGAGAGAAGATGTAAAGTCGTCTACGAATGATTCGAGGAGACGCGAGTAGGAATATCACAGGCCTGGTTGGCCGTGAGCCGGATCCCACACGCTCACGCTTCAGAATGTCTGGCTTGCAAAATGTATCACTACCCAATTAAAACTTAACTAGTGCCATTTCCAGGCCTCTGCAATCAACAAAATATGCGCGCTATGGAATCTTTATGACGTGATGAAATCTACGCCCTGCAAGACCGCACATGTTCTAAAGTGCATGAAATATTGTGAGGCTTGATTTGAAAATAAACTGCGGAGGGATTTTTCAATATCTACTGTAATTCCTGACAGATTAACTGAGCTTTGAACACAATTTTGTTGCTGAAAATATCTGATATGTTGGCAATTTTTCTGCATGAAGCGTCTTATGCTTACATGAAAAAAAACAAATTGACAGAAAACTTCCAATACATTTTTTCTCATATTTATATCAGTAATGTTCACCAAAAGTTTCAAATTCATATCTCTGCATTTCATTTTTATTCCCATTCACCTGCAGCCTCTCTCGCCTCAAGTGGTATTTTATCGACTCTACTATTAACTCGAACAAAAGAAATCCATTCTTTCACCAAGTCAATAAAAACGTGTTTCGACTTGATACCGTATTGAAGACTTTGTTTCCGGCATAGTTTCATTTGAACCTTGAGCTGCGGAGATAAAAAACAGAATCAACATCTTAACCCCCACCTGAACTGCAGTTTGGCTTTTCCCAAATCTAAACGCTTCTTGAAAAAAGTGTCAAAAATGAGACGAAAACAAGGATGAAAACGCAACAAAAGAGCAACCAAAGAATAACAGAAAGTGGCAAAAATGTGTCGAAGAAGTGGCAAATGTGTCGAAGAAGTGGCAAAAATGTGTCGAAAAAGTGACTAAAATGTGTCGAAAAAGTGACTAAAATGTGTCAAAAAAGTGTCAAAAATGTGTCGAAAAAGTGACTAAAATGTGTCGAAAAAGTGACTAAAATGTGTCGAAAAAGTGACTAAAATAAGTGTCAAAAAAGTGTCAAAAAAGTGTCAAAAAAGTGTCAAAAAAGTGTCAAAAATGTGTCGAAAAAGTGTCAAAAATGTGTCAAAAATGTGTCAAAAATGTGTCAAAAATGTGTCAAAAAAGTGTCAAAAATGTGTCGAAAAAGTGGCAAAAATTTGTCAAAAATGTGTCAAAAATGTGTCAAAAATGTGTCAAAAAAGTGTCAAAAATGTGTCGAAAAAGTGGCAAAAATGTGTCGAAAAAGTGACTAAAATGTGTCGAAAAAGTGACTAAAATGTGTCGAAAAAGTGTCAAAAAAGTGTCAAAAATGTGTCAAAAAAGTGTCAAAAATGTGTCGAAAAAGTGGCAAAAATGTGTCGAAAAAGTGACAAAAACGCAAAACAAAAAAAGAAAAGAAATGTCAAAGCAAAAGTGACTCGCTGCAAAGACATGACATCCTGTTCAGTTGTTAGTTTTTTTTAGTGCTTATTTAGTCCTGGTTCAGCCACATTTAACACTAATTTGGAAACATTTCTACCCACTGAACACAAATATAGTCAGCACCACTTTCAAGTCTATACTTCCGTTATTTTCATGCATTTAGTTCCTGATGTAGAGAAACTTCATCAAGTTTTGCCAAGATTGTTTTCAACCATTTCACAACAATAGAGCATCACTAAATCCAACCGCGCACTGCACTGGGCTCACAAACGAACTTCAAGCTTGTTTGGACCGATATAAATCACTTAAAAGTATTTGAAGAGTCGATAAAATGTGGTTTAAGACAAACAAACAAAAAAGTACAAAGACATGAAGGTGTGAGGCGTGGGAACGAGTCCAAATTCAAAACGCAAATCAAAAACAGATGCGAGCGATGCAAGAAGTACCCCCGAAATCAACGCGAAAATGTAAGAAACCGGACAAAAACACGACCACGTGGGCTGCTTTGAGCCTAAATCGACGTAAAACTGTGGTATTTTGCTTAAATGTTTGGTCAAAAGTGTTCGCAGTCCGCACGTTGTGTCCCACCGGTCAGATTCAAATCACGTCGCCGCTCAGAGCAGCTCCGAGCGCGGCTGCAGCCCCGCTGGTGCGAGCCTGGAGGTCTGGGGCTTACCTTACTGTGACTGCAGCCCATGTCTGCGGGGAGGAGGTGGAGGTGGGGGAGGCTCTGGGTGTCGGTGCCGGGCGGTGGAAAGGCTGCTCCGGTAGCGGTCTCCTGGCTGCCGCTCTCCCCGGTGAGAGTGAACTGTTTGTGGGACAAGTTTGAACTGAGGCTCGGGCGGAAGGAGGGCGGCTGGAGGAGGAGCCAGTGTCCGGAAAGTGAGCGCTTCCCTGCGGCTGGAGGAGGGGCTTCAGTCCGGGGTCCGGGGGGGTCAGGCTTGGGGGGGGTTTCTGTTACGGTGGTCCAAGTACTTGGGTAAAAGCAGAAATAGAGGAGCCAGTGTTGGGCAAGTTAACCTCTTAGCCCCCGCCTGAACCGAGCACATTTTCTCCAGTTCGGCTTTACCCAAATCTAAAAGCCTCTTGAACAAAGCGTCAAAACAGCGACGGAAACGAGGATGAAAGTACGGCTAAAAAAGTGGCAACAAAAGAGCGACAAAAACACGATTAAAAAGTGATGAAAACACACACAAAAAACAGCCACAAAAAAGCCAGACAAGGTCGAGCGACAAAAACGCAACAAAAGAGCAACAAAAACACGACAAAAACACAACAACAAAAAGCATCAAAGAGCAAGGAAAAAAACGATGAAGAAAGCAACAAAAAAATTACAAAATATGGCAAAACAATCGAGAAAAAAAGACAAAAATGTGACAAAAACACAGAGACATTGCAACAAAAAAAGTCATGATCTGTTTTGTAGGTCTTAGCTTTCAAATGAGGCGTGACACTGGCCTATAGTCTGAAAAATCCAGTGGACAAGCTTTTAGATTTGGGTAAAGCTGAACTGGATAAAGTGTGCTCGGTTAAGGCGGGTGGTAAGAGGTTAAAATTGTAATATATTTTATTTTAATAATTACAATTTTAAAAATGTAATATGTTTGAGTTACTTTTGGTCAAATATAAACTGAAAATAGAAATAATGCCACTGAGCAAAAGTGCAGTCATTTCCTTTTCCTTGGGTCCCGGGTTCGATTCCCACCTGGTCGGGGCCTTTCTGTGTGGAGTTTGCATGTTCTCCCCGTGTCTGCGTAGGTTTCCTCCGGGTACTCCGGTTTCCCCTACCACTAAAAACATGTACAATACATTGGTTAAGTGTTACGTCACGACTTCCGCTTCCAGGTCCTGGCAGACGGGCAAATATGCGAGAAAAAAACATAAAAAAAACTTTTAAAAACAACCTGCTAAAAAAGTTATATTTACTAAAGTCGCTACTTCCAGGTTTAGCGTAGCTGCTGCTCCGTTAGCATTTTTCACCGCTAACCCGGATGTAGCGATTTTGGTAAATATTACTTTTATAGCAGAAGGTACAGCATGTTTGGTTAATGGGCCTGATAAATAAGTATGTTCAGTAACTCTCTGTTGAGTTTCAGATATATTGATTGTGGTATTAAAGAGTTTTTTGTAGTTTCTCGCACATCTGCGGACCCGGAAGTAGAGCTGTGACGTCACCACTTAAAAAAACGTATGGAGCTTTAGCCGTACTGATATTGGGATTTAGGAAGTTTATTTAGCTGATTGTAACCTGCTGTAGGGCTCTTTTTAAACATCTGATCACAAAGAAATATCACTTTTACTCTGGATTTTCTTGAGTAAGGCTTTTCTGCCATTAATAGGAGGCGTTCATGATTAAGAATGTGATGATGTCATAATGTCAGGTGGAGCAGGGGTCGATACAACTCTATGGGAGAAATACAGTTTTTGTGTGAAATCTCCAAAACTAAAATGTCCAAATGTTTTTGCTCTTCAGATTCACTAACCTGTGATACTATTTTTATGTCTGGAATTCCTTTCTACTGGACAACATCACACTCATGTTTTCCAATATTGTCACCACTTTTTGACGCCTTTCATATAATTAGACATTAGTTCACATGTGCTGGAAGAATTTTCAGTTTCTCCTCCTCAGTTTTAAACTACGAGCTGTTTAGAATGTGAACGTGAACGCAGCCTATTATCACATTATTTTTTCCATGCACAATGACGGCTTATCTTAAATATAAAAAATATTCGTTTTGACTGGAGAAATGGTGAGGTATATTATTCTGATAAAGGTTAACCTCTTAACCCCCGCCTAAACCAAGCACATTTCCTCCAGTTCCACACACACACACCAAAACAGGTGACACAAATAGGATGAAAAAGCAACAGAAACATGTTGCTATCTGAAAGGTCTTAGCTTTCAGATAGATAGATAGATAGTTAGATAGATAGATACTTTATTGATCCTGAAGGAAGGAAATTAGTGTGCATTAGTCTCTTGCTCACATTCACACAGCAGGCTCTACAGAATTAAGAAGTCAAGTAAGAAATGAGGCCTATAGTCTGTAAGCTTATACATTTGGGTAAAGCGAACATGAGTTAAGAGGGTAAACAGTTTGAGGCCTTTTATCTGTTGTTATTTCAGCAGCAGATTCAGATAAAGTCTCTGCGTTTGTCGATGGAACTCTCTTATTACTGCATGTGATGTCACTCTTACAGGGGGGGTATTATGTAAAATGGACTTTTTCAAGCTTTATATCATGTTATTATGTCATTCCCTCATTAAACACATGCCTGGAGTGTTGCCTTGGCTCATTCACATATTTTTGAGTAATCAGTAAAAACTTAGACGGCAGCCATTTTAGGTGTAGCTATGCCTCAGTCCTCCTAGGAACGCCCCCACCTCCTGGAGACGCCTCTGGACCTTTCGTCACCAGCCACCAACCACTGCTCCTCAGCTCAGCAGAGCCCCCTCCCCGCACAGTAGTGTTGTTTAGATGCCACAGCAGTGTGCTGAAGGGGGCGTGTCGGAAAGCTTCTTAAAGAGACAGAGGCCTATTTCAAGACGTTCAGTACAGCCATTTTGAGAGAGCAATTTTATTCAAGGCAGTTATTTTAATTTACTGCATATACAGACCAACAGAAGGTTACGTCATCATTGTAGTATGCTATAGACTGGTGCTATGTGATTGAAAAAAGCATAATACCCCCTCTTTAACAAACGTATAGGCCTGAATGAATGATGTGTATAAACACGGATCTTACTGTCCAGCCGGAAATCACACGGACACTGTGCACAGTCTGAGCATTTATAACTTGTATCTGATAGAAATCGACAAAGTCATTTTTATAAAACCCACTTTACTGAACCTTTAGTCTCTAACTGTGCGACATGATCTAAACCGGACATTATTAACAGTGCAGTATTAGCAGTACACGTGCAGTATTAGCAGTACACGTGCAGTATTATTAGTCGTATACTGCAGAGCTGCTCTCAGAGGAATGCAGCGCAGTCAGAGTATTTATAGTAGGAGCAGTTGTTGTTTGAAGTACTTTCCATGTACCACGGCAGCTGCTACTGTTCTAAATACTGTGTTCTCCACCTGAGAGACTCATGACGTCACCATGAGGCTCGTTACGACACTTTATAACATGTGAATGAAAACACTTACTCACATTGTTTAAGTTCTTCTCTCATGACTTTGGATCATCTGCTTCATGTGACTTTATTTTGACACTTTTATTGCATTTATTTGATCACCGTGGAGCTGCGGAGCTTTAGAGTCATGAGTCATTTCATTTGCTGCTTTAGCTCCAACTACTGTGTGGATAAATCTAACTTCATTTCATTTATTCATCAGGACAACTTTCCATCTTTAGGGCCGAGAGCCAACGTGCTCGTGACAACATTAACCAGATCTACACGTGTTTTCAGAAACTACAGGGTCTTAGCTTTCAAATGAGGCATTGCACTGGCCTATTGGCTGTACACAAAAACACGAGACAAAAAGTGATGAAAACACAATAAAAATTAGACGAAAGTGCAACAAACAACAAAGACCAAAAAAACATGCCGGAGAAGCAATAAAAACACAATTAAAAAAGCCACAAAAACACATCTATAAAGCGATGAAAAAACAACAAAAATATGACATAAACGCAACAAAAAAGTTTACATTGGTTTTAAGATAAACTTTATTGTCTCAGGGAAATTTGTGGTGGACTTGCCGCGCTGTGGTTCACACAATAACAATATATGTGCATTAAAATACAAAAGGACAATCATAATCTCAACAACGGAATATGGCTGAGCCATAACAATCACAGAACAACACAATGTGTTACACATTATTGTGTAACACATTATTGTGTTACACAATAATGTTGCCCAAAGTTTCATCGAGGCTCTAGAGTTCGGGAAATTCCACAGTTACCATGGAGATCGGCCATCTTTGCAGCTGTTAGCATACATTTCCAGAACATAAAAGACTCGAACACACTGTGCTTGTGAAGAAGAGCAATGATACAGGAGTAAAAGAGTAAAAGAGTAACAGAGTAAGAGAGTATTTGTATCGGTTGTGGCTCTTACAGCCCGATATCGTCTCCCTGATGGTAGAAGCTCAGATTCATTAAAGACACAGGAGCAGGAAGGTCTTAGCTTTCAAATGAGGCGTTACACTGGCCTAAAGGCTGCAAGAAGCTGTTAGATTTGGATAATGCCGAACTGGAGAAAATGCGCCTGGTTAAGGTGGGGCTGAAGAGGTTAAATATATATATATGTATTTATATGTATATATATTTTACATATAAGCTGCAGCTTGTTATGAAGCTTCATCAGTGACTGAAACTACTGTTCTCTCCGACAGAACGACAGGTTAATTTACTTTTAAGAAAGTGTGTTACGAACTTAAAAGTGTATAATTCGATTCGATTGTTCTTTATCAAATATCGAGTATCGATCCTTGAATGAATGAATGAAACTTGTCCCTTATGCAGATGCAGCTGACGACAGGTAAGACAGACAAAAACAACTGGTGCAAATTCATAAACAGTAAGTGCAGACTTGTACAATAAGTAAAAACATTTAAAGAACAAAAAAGTCGATGATCCAGCCGACCGTGGGCAGAGCCGAGACACATGAGCAGAGCCAGAGGGATGTCGTGATTCCAGATCAGCAGATGAAAGATATAAAGAGAATAACTGATTGTGTCTCGGAGCGGAGGGAGGGACTTGTTACTACGGACGCTCAATGTTCTCTGCAAACACTACTACTACTACTACTACTACTACTACTACTACAGCATGCAATTCAGTATTTGTGTTCTTCTAAATTCTATGACTAAACCAGACGTTACAGCTGACCCAGGACTAAACCGGATTAAAATGCTGTGCGTCTGAATTTATTATTATTATAAAAAAAAAATTTTTCATTTATTTAACCAGGAAAGTCCCACTGAGAACAACCTCTTACCCCCCACTTTAAACAAGTGGCCAGAGGAACGTCTCATTTGAAAGCTAAGACCGGCAAAACCGATCGCAACTTTTTTGACGCGTTGTCGGCGTGTTTTTAAACCATTTCTGAAACGTTTTTGTCGTGTTTACGTCTCTTTCTTTATCTCTTTTGTTGTTGTTTTTTTCGTGTCGTGTTTTTATTGTGTATTTGTTGGTTCGCTCTTTTGACGCTTTGTTCAAGAAGCTTTTAGATTCGGGTAAAGCCTGGTGAAAATGCACTGTACACAATAATCACAAGGTGCATGGTGGGATTTGTAATCACAGTTTATGTACCGACCTCCACAGTCTGATATTTAGCGAACATTAATCAGAAACATGACTGGGCTCCTCTGTGTCCTCCAGGAGAAACTCATGATGGTGCTGTGATCTGCTGATGTGCAAACAAACACAAACAAACAAACACAAACAAACACAAGCAAACAAACACAAACAAACACAAGCAAACAAACACAAACAAACACAAGCAAACAGGAACATTCACATCATTCTGTTTACAAAGCACCACAGTCTTCTTTAGGCGCCTGTATAGAAGCGTATGCAGGTATTTCACTGTTAAACTTTGGTCAATGTTCTCTGTTTAGTAGAAGCAGTGGTGGAAGAAGTACTCGATATTCTTACTTAAGTAAAAGTGCAGATACAAAAGTATGCATTGTAAAATGTACTTTGTAAGTAAAAAGTCAAAGTATTTAAGAGTTTAATGTGCAGGATTTTTCAAAATCATTTGAATCAAGCCAGGTCTAGACTGGGACTAAACCAGTTCATCGTAAAGAGGTCACTTTGAAAATAAAATACTTTTAACCCAATTTAAAAATGTAGTGGAGTAGAAAGTACAGATACAGGCTCTAAAATGTAGTGAAGTCAAAGTAAAAAGTATTGATCATAAAATGTACTTAAAGTGCATATGACACATTAGACACAGTTTTTGCTAAAACACAGTTAACACGATTATATTTAAGGTTTTGCTAAAGATTATTCCCAGTTTTCTTTAGTTTGACCATTTTTGTGATGTTTATGTTTTCACTTCCTTATTGGACACCGACAGGAAGTGACATCGAAGAAGGTAAACAATTTTAAACTGTTGCCGTGCAACCATGTTAAGCTGCTATGGAACGTTTCCTTCTTTTATGTCACTTCCTGTCAGCAGCTTAAACATTCAAATAAAAATAACTTTTCTGCCCAACATTTCTTCATTAAAATTGCTGCTTCACTGAAAAAAAAAGATAACTATGCAACTGATGTGATCCATCTAAATAAGTCATATTTTCAAGAGCATTAAAATCTGTCATATGCACTTTAAGTAAAGTAAAAAGTACCTATAATTTGTACTTTTTACTTTCCACCACTGAGTAAAGGAGGAAATGTTATTACAGTGTGGTGTTATAAGAAAAGCATGAGGCGCCCTCTGCTGGCCACAATGGTATTTTGCACAGAATAATAATTTACAGCCCTGCACTTTTCTTGTGTTATGTTACAGCCTGATTCCAAAATGGATTAAACACATGGAAATACACTTGTTACCACAGACTGTAAACAGAGATGCATTATGGGAAAAGGCTTTATGTGGAAGTTACACTGTGTCACAATGAGGAAGTGGCAAAGAGAGCGACTCTTTTCTCCAGTGATGTATATCAGGCTTTAGCTGTCCAAACTGTGCACACGCTTCATCTTCAGTCTCGGACACGAACGAAGAAGTGACTCTGACCGAAGGAGCTTTGAGGTGAGATTCTGTTCAGGTGAGTAATGACGACCCTAATGTAGAGGCTGGAGAGGCGTCGGAGCCAGTGGCACCAGGTTAAAATGGAGTAAAAAATACAAACATTAATGTGGTCAATATCTTCTGCTCATGAGTCTCATTTGTTCAGGCTGGGGACGGGTCAAATGATTGAAATGCAAATTTTATTTCAGTTTTGGTGCATTATATCATATTTATCACATTATTAATAAAAGCCGGTCACAGGTTTCCATTGCTGTTTCAGCCAAAAGGACACATGGGAGAGCAGTATTTTAAGGCCTAAGTGTATATATGATGTCATTCTCTATTTAAATTAACTGTATACTGTTCATGTTTTGCTAAAACATAGTTAACACAATTATATTAAAGATTGTGCTAAAAGAAATGTACTCAGCTTTCTTTAGTTTGACTTTTTTGTGATGTTTATAGTTTCACTTCCTTATTGGACACTGACAGGAAGTGACAGAGAATTATTTTTTCAAACCAATTTTGACTGTTGCCGTGCCGACCATGTTATATCATATATTCTAATATATTATACATATTCATTCTCATATCAATGAGAAATGAGTCAAACTGCTATGAACTTTACCTTTATGTCACTTAGAAATTATAATAAAATAACTGTTCTTCCCAGCATTTCTTCTAATTTGCTGCTTTAAAGAAATAAAATAATAATTAACCATAGACATAATATTAATAGAATCTCCTCACTCCTCCCCGTTTGCCATAATGACCACGTTCGAGGGGGAAATCATGGCGGATTTACAGACTCCTCCTCCCCAGTTCCTAATAAGGGCATAAGGAAGGGATCTTCACTGTAGGGCATGAACGACTGCTGATTTTTAGAGGTCGACTTAATAGTCAAGAAAGTCGAGGTAGAGTCGACTCGTCGTGTGATGACGTCATCATATTAACAGCGGAGGAATAACGCCTCATTTACAACAAGTACAATAGGTTCACGTCCAGATCTGTCATGTAATAATGTAGGCTCACGTGTAAACAGCTTTTACAGCGTATTTTCTGAGTTAATATACAATATAGTGGCTTATTTGCATTTCCTAGGTTTTAACTTAATTTTTAAGCAATGCTCAGTGTTTACCTGCGCCTCCAGAAACAAACAGACCCGTGTCCTCTCCCATCTCTCCTCTGGCCTCATCTGGCCTCTCATCGTCCTTGTAAATCCAAGGACTGAAGTAAACCAGCTTTTGATCCCAGAGTGTTAGATCGTAGTTTATTCCACGTGAATAAGTCCGTGAGAGAGAAAAGTTTCTCTAACCGGCAAAAACAACTAGCTGCTGGTCTGCTATGGTGTAACGCTGTTTATTGTCCCACCGAAACACGGAAAAGTAATATTATATTGAAATTAGGCAGAGGGAGGGAGGGAGAAAGTGATAAACACACGTCTAGTCCATCCATCCATCTTCTTCCACTTGTCTGTTGCCGGGTCGTGGGGGCAGCTGTTGGAGCTGCACCAGCCCCTATAGCGCCCCCTGCAGGTGGTGGGTCCACAGAAGGACGGCCTCATGGTTCTAACCGGGCCTGTTGGTCTCTCATAAGGGGCTTCTGAACCGCTCTTTGTCTGACCCGTCACCTAGGACCTGTTTGCCATGGGAGACCCTACCAGGGGCACCAAGCCCCCGACAACAGAGCTCCAGGATCATTCAGGCTCAAACCCTCCACCACGTTAAGGTGGAGGCTCCAGGTCGACTCTCTAAAATGAGGCCGACTACTCTGTTAATGCCCTACTTCACTGAAGACTCGGCCCTGAAGGGTGTGTAGTTCGGTCGGCCCTTTTAGTATACGAGATTTCTAAAATGTTTCTTACGAAAACCAGCCTGGTTTCTTTAATTGTAACTAACCCAGCGTTAGCACAGGAGGAATATCTACTGTAGAAAGTTTAGGAAAATTAGAAACCAGGCTTTAAAGTTGTTTTTTTAACTTTCCTAAAGTGCAATGCTTTCTAATGGGAGACTTGCGGCTATATGGAGGTACTACAGCAATGGCCGACCAATGGCGCCCCCTAGTGTTGCAGTCACAAAGCAGAGCAGCCAGCAGCTATTGCTTACAACAGATGTTATCCGTCTAAATAAGTCATGTTTCCCAAAGCATTAAAACCTGTCATATGCACTTTAACCCTTGTGTGGTTCTTTGTGGGACATTTATGATGAGGTTTCACCTATTATACATGTTTATAGATAGGAGGAAACCTACGCAGACACGGGAAGAACATGCAAACTGCAAACTTTCTGTGAAGCGAGAGCGCTAACCAGTGTGCCACCGTCCCATCAATAAACAGACAGAGAATATTTACAAACGCTCTTTATTTCCTCCTTAGCGCAATAACGAAGCTCTAACAAATGACAGGAGCGAAAACCAAAGTGTTAGGTTTATTTGTGTTTAGTGTATCTTAGTATCAGATACTACTAACATGTAACATGCTCCCTATACTAGTGTGATTTGATCAATTGTTTTTATTTAAATGATGTCGGGGTGGGGCTTATAAGCTTTTGCTTCAGCCCACTCCTTTTGAGCAGAATTTTTAACTGCTCAAATAAACTAATAAACTAAACTAAAACTAAACTACTAAAAAAGAAGTAATCAAAAGAGGCCTAAAAACTCTGAAACTATATTCTCAAAGACTTGTTTTCCTTCCTAGTTTCCCTGTCGGACTGAAGCGGTGCCTCAGGCCTCTCAGAGCGAGTCAGAGCTGGACAGATCATGGACGAGCGAGAGCAGACAGAGGACAGAGCCGCTCCTCAGAGGTGAGACCCACCACTGTCTCTGTCAGAGCTCAGTCTGAACTCACTGTTCTCTCAGGCTTTAGTCCCATTATCAGTTTTGTGTGATATTGTTTGGACTGAAATGTTAGAGTAGATACCAGGGTTCGTCTGTCTGACTCCTGTTGGGACTGTCCCTTTGGCTCAACATTTCTGCACAAACAAAACTCAGTCTAAAGGAACTGACCTGTATGAAAAAGGATGAAAATAATAAAGAAGTTTCACCTCTGATATAAAGCTAATGTGTTTCTCTTCTCAGACAAACTGAGGCTGGAGACAAAGCAGAAGTTCCTTCTCTGTCCTGGGTGCTCATGGGAGCTCTGGACGATTTAGATAACCTTGATTTTCAAAGGTTCAAGCTGTACCTGACGGACAGGACTCTGTTAAAAGAGTTTGAGGTCATTAAGAGAAATCGACTGGAGACAGAAGACAGGACTAAGATCCTGCAGGCCATGATGGACAACTACGGCATCTTCACCCTCAGAGTCATGAAGAGAGTCCTGATGGAACTGGGTCTGGGCTACATCCAACAGAAGCTGTCCGAGTATCCCTACGACCCGAAGGTAAGAGTGACCTCAGAACAGTGGCCGCTTATTTACGCCATTTATGATTTATTTAATGAAAAAGTCCAAAACAAAACTTCGCCCTATTGTGCTCAGAAATAAAACTGTGCAGACGTGGCCGGGGCCCTTTATTCGATCATGTAAACAGGGGGTTTGAGTTTCCCCATTTCTCATAAACACCATCTCCCCAAAACTGCCAGAACCTGAATATGGCTAATAACCAGGATACTCGAGTAACTCAGTGAGTCTGGACTGGAGTCAGCGAGGCTCCAGAGGTTTTAAACCAGGAAGATTCTCTACAAAAAAACATTTACAAATCTCACTGGGACTTTTCCTGGTTAAGTAAGTGCTTTTATTTGTCATTATACAATTGTGCAATGAAATTGACCTTAGTTACTGTTGCTAGGAGTGACTCGTGTTAGTGACTCTTATTGGAGCAAAGCCAGCGCAATATCCTCCAGATCGAGGCAAAAGGGGGTTTCAATCTCCAGCAGAGGGATTTATTCAAGATGTTAAACTATCTCTATCATGATATCTTCCTTAAATGCAGCGTAGGTCTGTGGTCCAGTCGTGTTCTTGCACTCTCTTACAAAAGGTTAAATCATCAACTGGACTGGGTTTAGGTAAAGTTGAGGACGTTTCGCTTCTTCTTAGAATAAGCTTCTGTGACTAGAAGCAAAATGTCCTCATCTTTACCTAAACCCAGTCCAGTTGATGATTTAACCTTTTCTACGATGGCTGATGAATGAGAGCCTTCACAAACAACGCTAGCTAAACCTACAGGTGCCCCAATGCTAATAAGCTACAGCCAGTTATCGTTAGAACTGTGACAAAACGCACAGTATTTATTGTAAAGGGAGACGAATAAACATTGGGGAAAAACAATAGGACTTAGGACAGTTACGTAACACCATTGTGAGACTGTAGACTGAGGCTTGTAAAAGTTTGTGTGACGTTATGTCAGTGGCTAGACGTTAGCTAGCTAAGGTGTTAGCCTAGCCTGACCTTAGCAGACATATGCTTGTTTATTTCTGAGACATTTAGCTGGGCGGAGGCCGTCCACATTGTTTCATCCATTGTAGGCAGTGCTCCAGTTGTGTTTTCGGCTTTGGGAAAGAACTCGACTCCCCCAGACTCGTGTGGTACCTAGTGTCTGATTCACTCCATAGGCAGAGCACTTCACCACTTTGCTACTTCTTCTCTAGGGTTTTTGGTGGTTATCTACTCAGTGCTGTTATGTACCATTGTTTTGCGGCTTGATGGACCTAGCTTTATGGTAACGGTTGCTAGGATGTATGATTGAACAATTAACATTTTGGCAGTGACGTGCGGTGAGGTTTGTTGCTGGTGAGGCACATGCTATTGACTCCAATATAAAGTAAACAAAACTGCAGGGGAAAAAATGCAGGAAAAAATGCAACATTTTTTATTTTTTATTTAGAGTTTTATTTCGAGCTAAGGCACAAAAGCCAAGAAAACCCCCCCCCCGAAAAATATATATATACACAATAAAAGAATTTAAAAAAAGAAAGAAAAAAATAATTTACATTCTGGCTCGAAAAGGAGTGGGAAGAAGACAAGCTTATTGACTCCCACCCCTGTTCATAAACTTCAATAACAATAAATAAATAACACTTCATATTTCTTACCATCTTACAAGACAACTATCAACCGAGTTGGTTACATAACAGATGCCATATTGCATTATACCAGGTCAACATTCACAGTATGTCACACGCTACAACCAGTGTATTATTTCTGTTTCCCATACAGAATTCATTACCATGTTGGCATTACCGTTATTCACCATCACCATTACAACCCATATAACATTACTCTGTATCAAAGTGTTTGATGATACATAACATACTCCACATTTATTCATGAAAGGTACATTATTCTCAGACCGATTGATGCTCATGATAACAAGAATAATCTTAATGATATGTGTTACAAGGGATTCGTTTTTTTTTGTCTTTTCTGTGACTGGACCTGCTGCCAGAGGGGAGCAGCCCCCGAGCAACAGGACCATCATTTGTTAAGTGTCCTATACTTTGCATTAAAAGAGACACATTTTAGGAGTCTGCTGCCAGAAGAGGCTTTCCTCGAGCTGCCGGCCCCCACCTGTCTGCCCTATACTATGGGTTATGTTGAATGCGGAGTACATAGATATGTGCATGTTTTACTTAAGAATTTAATCCTTTATATTACCATCAGCATCAATAGCAGTACCGCTGTCTGAATCGATTAAGTTTGATTCTAAGAATAATCTATAGATTGTTAGGTATTAATCCTACACTGTTATATTTAAAGTTAAAATAGTGATAACAACACAACAGCAGCAACAACAATAACAATAGCAGTAACAACTGCAATAGTATAATAGTAACAACCACAATATACTTCATTATTAGTTAGATCTGACCTTTAAAGTATACAGCACTTTGTGACACCCATTAGTAGATCAAGTACCCATTTCCTCCTTCTGGTACTTTGACCATACCATTTTTTTATATCTCGATTTGAAATGATGAATATTAGGACATTGTTTAAATTCTATCCCCAATTTGTTCCAGAGTTTAACTCAACATACAGACACACACATACTTTTCCTAGTGGAAGACACTGCTTGAACCTTAAAGTTGTCACACCCCCTCAGGTTATATCCCCCTTCTGTGCGTGCAAAAAGCATTTGTATCCTTGCAGGTAGCGCATTTTTGTTGGCTTTAAACAGAATTTGGGCAGTAGAGAAATCAACTAAATCATGCATTTTTAACAGTTTAGACTGCAGAAATAATATATTAGTGTGATTATAATATCCTACTTTATGTATAATTCAAAAAAACGCACGTTTTTGGAGTATAACAAGGGGGTGTAATGGGCTTTTATAGTTATTGCCCCAGACTTCTACACAGTAATTTAGATATGGCAAAACTAATGAACTATATAACAAAAATAATGCATTGTAATTTAAGAAAAACTTTGCTTTATTAATGATTGAGATATTTTTGGAGACTTTACCTTGTATGTGACTTATGTGTGGTTTCCAGCTTAATTTACTGTCAATGGTGACTCCTAAGAATTTAATTTCTGATACTGTATCTAAAACTACACCGTCTATATTTACTGAGTCTGGTTTTCCATTATAATTACCGAAAAACATTACTTTTGTTTTATTTAGGTTGAGGGACAATTTGTTAATGTCCATCCATGTCTTTAATTTCCTTAGTTCACAGTTTATGTTAGTTACTAAGTTACTGTAATTGTCATTGGAATAGAAAATGTTTGTGTCATCTGCAAAAATTACTAATTTTAATAGTTTAGACACGTTAAAAATGTCGTTAATATATAAATTGAACAACTTTGGGCCTAATACAGATCCCTGTGGGACCCCACAACCAATGTCCAAATATCCTGATGTGAACTCCCCCATCTTCACATACTGTTGTCTCCCAGTTAAATAGCTTTGAATCCAGCTCAAAGCCACTCCCCTTATGCCATATCTGTCTAATATTTTTAATAATATAGAATGATTTAGTGTATCAAATGCTTTTTTCAAGTCAATGAATATTCCAGCTGCATGTTTCTTTCCCTCTAAGCTATTAGTAATCTCTTCTATTGCATCGATGATGGCCATTGAAGTTGACCTTGCTGCTCGAAACCCATATTGACTTTCATTAATTAATTTATGCTTATCTATGAATTTATCCATTCTACTGTTATAAAGTTTCTCTAAGATTTTGGAAAACTGGGGGAGCAGAGAGACAGGTCTGTAGTTAGTGAAGATGTGTTTGTCCCCATTTTTATGTATAGGTATAACTTTTGCAATTTTCATTTTATTTGGAAATGTTCCTGTTTGAAACGATAAGTTGCATAATGTAGGTTAATGGTTTCACGATACTATATATAATTTGTTTAACTAGTGTCATGTCTATATCAAAACAATCTGTAGACGATTTGTTCTTACACCCGTTAACGACATCTATTATTTCTGTTTCAGTTACTCCAGACAAAAACATCGTTTTTGAATTAATGTCTATCAATGACTCCATTTCGTTGTTACTACACTCCGGAATCTCTGCTGCCAGATCCGGTCCAACATTTACAAAAAAACTATTAAACTTTTCCACAATGTCATTCATATTATGATTGTCATTGATCCCATCAATGAAATAGTTTGGATATGAATTATTTTTTGCATTACCTTTGATTATAGTGTTTAGTATTCCCCATACCCCTCTCATGTTGTTCTTGCTTTTATACAACAGATCGGCATAATATAGTTTCTTAGCCTTCCTTAATATATTGGTCAGTTTATTTTTATATATTTTATATCTGCTTTCAGATTCAACTGTTCTTAGTCTAATGAACTGTTTATATAGAGTGTTTTTCTTCTTACAAGCATTTTGTAAACCCTTGGTTAGCCACGGACATTTTGTCATTTTACTGTTTTTACTGAATTGCTGAATTGGACAGTTTTTATTGTATACTACACTAAAAAATTCCATGAATGTATCGTAAGCACTATCTACATCGTTCTTGTTATATACCTCATTCCAATCTTGTTTTGTTAAGTCCCTATAGAGTGAGTGAATTGAGTCCTCAGTTTTTACGCGTTTATAAGAATATCTTTGAGGTGATTTTTGATCTAACTCATTATCATCATACACCGTGAATACGGGCAGATGATCCGTTATATCACAGACCATTAGACCGCTGACATTTGTGAACTGCATATTATTAGTGAAGATGTTGTCAATGAGCGTAGCACTGCTCGCTGTTATTCTGCTAGGTCTTGTGATAGTCGGATATAAGCTCATACTGTACATGCGATTAATATACTCATCAGTTGTCTTATGTTTATTTGGATTTATCAAATCGATGTTGTAATCCCACAGATAAATAATACCTTGTTACTCAGTTCTGAGAATGTTTTTTCTGCCCAGTTTGTAAATATTTCCACGCATGAGCCCGGTGACCTGTATAAACAACTAACTATTATGTTTTTATTTTTTTCATTGATAATTTCTATTGATAAGCTGTCATAAAATACATTCTCACGATATTGAAAATTAAAAGACAACATTATGAACGTGACCGGGACTGGTACCCCACCCGTCCAAATTTTGAGTTATTAACAAACCTGATGCTCCACGCGAGCGGTGCGTGATGTCGTCGACATGTTCAATATAAAGACTCGTCTACAGCATTTCATCCATAAAATGTCAGCCTAATCAGTTTTTCCTTTTACTTACTCTTTTACGTTTAAATTGCCTCTCCTGAACCGTGCAGAATAATAAAACAGACTGGTTTTCACGTGTAGTCCACATGTTTTGTAGAAATGTGTAGCGCTGACACAGCGCCCCCCTCGGGTCGTCAGGGCAGTGCATTGGAGGCGAGCCTCACTTCAGGCCTTTCAAAACGCGGTTTAAAGTCAAATGAACAGGTTAAACAAGTCGTTCTTATGCCTGATTCTTTATCCAGGTGATAGAAAACCAACGCGCCCATCAAAAACCCATTTACAAATGTATTTTACTTTTAGGGGGCGAAAAAAGCCCCGAATGGGACAGAGCGCTGAGCGAATGAGCTGAGCTCAAGTGTGAGCAGGACGCTGGAGGCTCCGCCCTCTTTACACGATATCGACAACTGATAAAACATTTGGGCATTTTTTAACCACGAGATTGATTAAAATCGTAGAAAATCCCTATCATCTTAAGAGAAGGGACTTGTTTTTATAAAGTTTATTGTATTTTTTAATTTTAGTTTTTTTTCCATGATGACTGGTGAGGCCTGGCCTCCCCTGACCGCATGTCACTGCATTTTGGGGCGGGGTTTTGCGAAAGGTAAATTGTGTTCAGATGTTGGGTTAGTCCTGAGCCGGTGGTGCTCCTCTGAAACGGTGCAGAGCAAGCTGGGTTTGTCTGTGTGTCAGAGCCTGGTGTCCTGAATTCTCCACGGTGTGGTCAGTGCTAATGACACTCTCTGATGCTGTGGATGTATTGTATTGTATTTTGAAATTAGGGTAGGCACTTATAAGCTTTCTTGCTTCGGCCTACTCCTTTTGAGTTATTTTTTATTTTTATTGGGTTTTTTGTGATAATGTAAATGTAATGTTGTAAATATTGTAAATAATTTCATTTCATTTATTTCGGTTTGGTCATTTGCAGATCATTCAAACAAATCTTTCAAAACATGAAACACAATAAATGAGCAGGTGCAGGCAGAAGCTAAAGCTTATTGTGCCTGCCCTTAACTTTTAAATCATAAATGCAGCACATTAATGACAACATCTGCTCACAAAATTAACAGATTAGTGGACCATTGTCCACACCAGAAGCAAGCCTATTTAAATAATGTTCATTCTATTGAATATTTTTCCATTGTTATTCTCTTGTAAATATTTTTGAATTGAAAAAGAGACGTGGCTTGTTTTAACTCATTGCAGAAGCTATTCCATAATTTAACTCCTTTATTTGATAAACCGTGTTCTCTTAATGTAGTGTGTACTTGTGGTTGATTAAATATACATAGTCCTCTGAGATTATAATTACTTTCTCGCTGGATAAACAATATTTGCAAACATTTAGGGATTTTATTATGTTTAACTTGGTAAATGAACGTGTACAAATTGACTAAGTCATAAAACTTCAAGATTTTTTATTGAAGAAACAGTGAATTACTTGGTGAATTGGTTGGTGCATAATTAATTAATCTGATAACCTTCTTTTGTAATAGGAAAATTGGATTGGTTCTAGTTTTATATGTATTTCCCATATTTCGATACCATACGTTAGGTATGGTGTGACAAGTGAACTATAAAGTAAATGTAATGCATTTTTGTTCAAAATATATTGCAAAATATATATACAAAATTGCAATCGTTTTTGATACTTTCTTTTGCACATTTAAATATGCGGTTTCCATGTCATTTTACAATCAATAATCACTCCATGAAATTTTATATGATTTACTCTATTTCAATAGTGATCCTAATCTCATTATTTATCTCTTTATTACTAAATACCATAAATTTCATTTTATCTAAATTTAGTGACAATTTATTGAAATCAAACCAGTTCTTTAGTTATATAATTCTCTCTCTACCACCAACACAAGGATTTGGGCCAGAGCAATAAATTGTTGTATCATCCGCGAAGAGAATAAAATTAAGAACATCCGATACTTTACAAATATCGTTTATATATAACAAAAATAACTTGGGGCCCAAAACGGAGCCTTGCGGAACCCCACAATTAATTCTCTGTAAGCAGGACGCAACTCCATTTAAGTTAACATATTGAAAACGATCTGTTAAATAATTTCTAACCAAGAATGTACATTTCCCCTAAATCCATATTTTTCCAATTTATGTAATAATATTCTGTGATCGATGGTATCAAAAGCTTTCTGTAAATCTAAAAAAACTCAGATTGTATGTAATTTTTTATCTATTGATTGTGATATATTTTATACCATTTTAACAACTGCCATTGTTGTTGACCTATGAGCTCTGAAACCAAACTGATATTCATTCATTATATTGTTCACTTCAACATAGCTATCTAATCTTTTAACAAATAATTTCCCTAATTTTTTTTTTTTTAATTGTGAATACAGAGAAATAGGTAGGTAATTACAAATGTTTGTCGCCACATTTGTACAATGGGAGAACGTTTGATATTTGGGAATATACCAGTTTTAAAGGATTGATTACAAATATATGTAAATGGATGAATAATATTTCCAATAATATTTTTTAACTATAAACATATCAAACCCATCATTATCAGTTGACTTTTTATTATTGCAGTCTTTCACTATTTTCACTATTTCATCTTTATTGGTTGGGTTTCAAATGAATAAATTTGGACTTTCATATGTAACCCCAATTTCCATTCCATTGTTTGCTAAATTATAGCCTATATTTACGAAATAATCATTAAACTCTTTAACTATTTACTCCGTATGACGTATTGTGTAGTTGTCTTTATTAAAGTAATTAACACTATCCCTATTGCTGTGTTTTTTATGTATTAAATCATTAAGCACTTTCCATGTTCCCTGAATGTTTTGTCTATGTTGTGTCAACAATTTTGTGTAGTAATCTTTCTTACTATTTCTAATTATATTAACTAGTTTATTCTTATATGTTTTGTATTTGCTTTCAGCATCTTATGTTCTGGAAATCTCTAATAACGCACTGTAAATAATAGCTCAAATAAAAAATTTAAAAATAAATAAATAAAAACACACTTCCTACTTCCCCAAGGCGTGATCAGGGAATGATCGGCTGATCAGATCGCTGTGAGCATGAGAACCTCTACTTTTACAGAAACTTCCATCAAAAGAAAATTCAGGTTCTATTAACCATGAAGGGGCAGTACGTACACCGTTTCAGACTATATAAGTGCAAATACACTAGTTTACACTAAAGTGAGAAAAAGTGGGAACAGCAGACAATACTCTAAAAACGCCGAACAGTTTATAAGCAGGAAAAAGTTGGTTTAGTCTTTTGTTGCTCCTTAAATGAAAAATATAAAGACTCTGTGATTGTCCCTGTAGAAAATGTAGAAAATGTGTCCTTTTTGCCTCTGGAGTTTAATTTTCAGTATCAAATTCGAGTTTGAAATGTTAGAATCGCGGCAACACTTGTTTGAACAGGACATGACTCTGCCTGAGGATGAGGTCATAGTTAAATATCTGCTCCATGTTCACCCTGCTCTGTGGGCCTCTCTCATCCTGTTTCTGTTTGTTCACAGCGATGATCACAAAGTGTCAGAATCTCCTCAAACCAACACTGAAGTCCAGGTTTAAGTTCCTCATCGAGAGTCTCTGCACAAAAGGCTCCAGAAGGCTGTTTCATGATGGCTTCTCCGAGCTTTACATCACTGTCACAGACCCTGAGCAGGAGGAGGAGCATGAGGTCGGACAGATGGAGAAACACTCCAGGAGATCAGCCCAAGAGACCACTGTCCACTGCCAGGACATTTTCAGAGGCACCACAGAGACAGGAGAGCCAATCAGAGCGGTGCTGACGATGGGCGTGGCCGGCGTGGGGAAAACAGTTCTGACTCAGAAGTTCAGTCTGGACTGGGCTGAAGGCAACACCAACCAGGACGTCCAGCTGCTGCTCCCCTTCACTTTCAGAGCACTCAATGTGCTCCGAGGCTCAGAGTACAGCTTAGTGGGACTAGTGCACCGCTTCTTCAAAGAAACCAAAGGCCTCAGCAGCTTCCAGCAGCTCAAGGTGCTCTTCATCTTGGACGGTCTGGACGAGTGCAGACTTCCTCTGGACTTCAGCCGGACCCGGGTCCTGACGGACACAGAGAGCGCCTCAGTGGAGGAGCTGCTGGTGAACCTCATCAGGGGGACCTGCTTCCCTCCGCTCGCCTCTGGATAACCACACGCCCCGCGGCGGCCAATCAGATCCCTGCTGAGTGCGTCTCCATGGTGACAGAGGTGCGAGGGTTCAGCGACCCACAGAAGGAGCAGTACTTCAGGAAGAGGTTCAGAGACGAGGCCACAGCCGTCATCTCCCACATCAAGAGCATCCACAGCCTGTACATCATGTGCTACATCCCAGTCTTCTGCTGGATCCTCTCTGTCGTTTTACAGAAGCTTCTGGAGCAAACAGAGAAACCAGAGCTGCCCAAGACTCTGACTGAGATGTACGTCCACTTCCTGGTGGTGCAGGCCAAAGTCAAGAACATCAAGTATCATGGTCGAAAAGGAGCAGACCTTCACTGGACTCCAGAGACCAGGGAGATGGTGAAGTCTCTGGGAAACTGGCCTTTGAGCAGCTGCAGAAAGGAAAGCTGATCTTCTACGAGAGTGACCTGAGCGAGTGTGGGCTGGACGCTGCAGAGATCGCTCGTTACTCCGGAGTCTTCACACAGATCTTTAGAGAAGAGCCAGGTCTGTACGAGGACACGGTCTACTGCTTCATCCATCTGAGTGTGCAGGAGTTTCTGGCTGCGCTTCACGTCCATCAGACCTTCATCGACACTGGAGTCAACCTTCTCTCTGAAGAACAAACTTCTCTGTGGACAAAGCTTTTCATCAGTAAATCAGTGCAGTTCTACCGCTCTGCAGTGGACGAGGCCTTACAGAGTCCAAACGGACACCTGGACTTGTTCCTGCGCTTCCTCCTGGGTCTTTCACTGCCGACCAATCAGAGCCTTCTCAAAGGTCTGCTGAAACAGACAGGAAGTAGCTCTCCGACCAATCAGAAAACAGCTGAGTACATCAAGCAGAAGCTGAGTGAGGAAGTGTCTGCAGAGAGAAGCATCAGCCTGCTCCACTGTCTGAATGAACTGAATGATGGTTCTCTGGTGGAGCAGGTCCAACAGTACCTGAGCTCAGGACGTCTGTCTGAAGGTGGACTGTCTCCTGCTCAGTGGTCAGCTCTGGCCTTCATCTTACTGTCATCAGAGGAAACTCTGGAGCAGTTTGAGCTGAAGAAATACTGTGCTTCAGAGGAGGCTCTGCTGAGGCTGCTGCCAGTGGTCAAAGCCTCCAACAAAGCTCTGTGAGTAAGCTTTAACTCTGCTTATATTCAACTTCTAAACTTCTCCTAAAACAGTGTGTTCTCTCCAGACTGAGCAGCTGTAACCTGTCAGAGAGCAGCTGTGAAGCTCTGTCCTCAGTCCTCAGCTCCTCTAGTCTGACAGTCCTGGACCTCAGTAATAACGACCTGAAGGACTCGGGGCTGAAGATGTTGTCTGTTGGACTGAAGAGTCCTCACTGTAAACTGCAGCAGCTCAGGTCAGAGGGTTTACTCTTCATCTCTGTGAGTTTGTCATGTGTTGTGACTCTGTTGAACCTGTTGTTCAGCCTCTCAGGGTGTATGATCTCAGAGGAAGGCTGTGCTGCTCTGGCCTCAGCTCTGAGGTCCAACCCTCCCACCTGACACATCTGGATCTGAGCTTCAACCATCCAGGAGCCACAGGAGTAAAGCAGCTGTCTGCTCTACAGGAGGAGCCCCACTGCTCCCTGCACACTCTCAGGTGAGGACACACCTACTGTCCACTAAACATCTAGATCAGTCCATCACTTCAGCCCTGTCCTGTCTAATGAAGTCTCTTTAAAAACATGAGCACAACATTCCTAATGCTGTGAGTGTAAAGGTCCGACAGAGCCACAGGAGCAGCTGAACACTGTCCACTGTTGGATGGAGAGTGTGAGCAGTGAGTGACAGATGTGTTAAAGCAGAGGCTCGTTGTTCTGAACCTGGACTTTAGAAACAAAGCCCAACATAAATAACTCTTTTATTGAAGGTATTAAGGCTCGGTCAGAGCGCACTCTGTGCAGTGCGTTCAGCAGCGCCGCACACACAGGGCGGGGCCAGAGGTGCACGCCATGAGGGAGAGGTTCATGCACACGAGTAGCAGGGGTCAGTGTCCCTCCTCTTTGAGACTCATTCTCATTTTCTCCCTCGTTGTTCATAAACATCGCATTTACAATCAGCTACTTTAGGCACAAACAGGAACAAACACACTGATGCTCTGAGAGTGAAAGACTGTCCTGAGAGAAAGAGCACATACTGATGGTGTAGCGCCACACCTCGGTCTGAGCTCCTCCTCCCTGAGCTCCTTCTGTCCAAGTCTCGTTTCTCGACTCCTGGACCTTATCTTTGGATAAACGCTGCGTGTTCTTTCGATGGTGGTGGTGTTTGTGAGTCTTTGAACTTTAGGAGTCACTGCTGTTGAACCGGAGCTGAAGCTCAAAGAGTAAAATAAGCAGACACTCGTCGTCTGGTCTGGGACTCAAAGCCTCACAGCGACAGGCGCCTGTGGTTAGAGAAGTAACAATGGTGTTCGAGAGAATAGATGAAGAATAGGAGGCAGTCTGGTTGTCTTATGCAAAATAAGTTTATTTACCATCGGTACGGGACCCAGGGACATGAACTCGAGACACTGAGTGAGTCCTACCCTTCAAGTCTGTCTATGTGTAATAGTGTGGGGTGGTAGAAGTGCGGTACCAATATCTGCCTATATAAGGGCAGTATTTTACCCCCGCCATCTCCTCATCCGTCTTCACCCCTGACGTCATGCGCCACGGAGCCGAGTCATGGACGTTAGACTGAGGACCGCTCCAGCTGAGCTCAGGCGATCAGGCGCACTGTGGCCATTTGATGAGCCGGTTACTGAAAGTGCTGCGGGCCGATTGTTGGGGTTAAGGTAACACAGGCTGGAGTGGGTTGTTGCTAACCCATTTTGTAAGCAAGAGCTAATGGGCTGTTTTTTTTAGCATATGGCTCGGCATGGGATTGCTCCCCGTACGGTTTAGTCGTTTTGAGGCAGGCGGTCACTCGGGAAGGGTGCCAGACCTGTCCATGATCTTGGTATGTGATTGTAATGTTTGTTATATGTATGTGTTTACATTATTTGTAACTTGTAATGTGCCGGCTGTAATGTCACTGTGTAACCCATAGGTTCCTGTGGGTAGTCTCCCCTTTTTGTTTACCCCGATGTACCTCAAGTGAAGCTTTAGGGTGGCTCAGTGTATCTCCATCGCCATTATGGACTGAAAACTACCCGAAATATGAAAGAATATGTATGACCAAAATATGTAACTGAACTCAAACTCCTGAATATAAATGAATATGTAAAAGCTATTTTCCTATCCATGTCTCTGTCATTTCAATGGTAAAAAGTACTTAAAGCGAGCCGGGGGCTTAGGTTGAGATAATGGTGCCTCATTGCTGGTAGGCCTGTATCTGTGCAATATTAATGTAAACAACTAATTGGAGAACTACTTGCGCCCCCGTGCGGTCACATGTGTTTCCACAGAAGAGGGATAAATACCCTCTCGGAGTGTCACACTGATACGCAGGCAAATCATTAGGTGGCTGATAGTGGGCGCCTGAACCCCACAGTCAAGGCTATGACAGAGGTAGTGCGACTTTACAGCTTGACCCAGTATGATAAATAGCAATTTCATTTTATCCCCTAACACCTGTTTGCTCCGCCCACTGTCCACAGCGGAGCTGAGACAGTTTCATTATACAACTATTTAAAACAAGGTCTATTTGAAGTCTTTCTTATTCCCCAGAGTCTATTTGGTAAAGCTGCTGGAAAAGGAAAAGAAAAGTCTGATTTTTATGTAAAGAGTCGCACCTTTTGGAAACTGTCCTGAAGTCCTGAAGGGAAAAGGAAGATATCTGAGTTCAAACATCAGTAACATGTTTGTACATGAGCTTCTTATGGAGCTGCTGTTTCTGATACAACTGATGTGTTGTTTCCTTCAGACTGGAGTTTGCTGGAGCTGAGAGGTTAACACCAGGAATCAGGAAGTGTGAGTGAGACTTTAAACCATTTCAAACTAATACAAGACTCATTTAAACTGTAAAGAGGCACAATGCATCAGTCCTCCTCTGAAACACAGTCAGTATTCCCTGTGTGGTCCACAACTGTTGTTAAAGGAGCTGCACTAATATTTGCTTATATTATATTTGCAATAGTTGGACTATATTTTGGGAGGAAAAGGAAAGAACTACCTGCTCTGGAGAATTAAACTAAAGCTGAGACCAAGAAAAAAACTAATTCATTATAAATGTATGAAATATTGCTGGAATAATTCCAGTCACATTAGAATAAACTCCCGTCACATTAGAATAAACTCCCGTCACATTAGAATAAACTCCAGTCACATTAGAATAAACTCCTGTTACATTAGAATAAACTCCTGTCACATTAGAATAAACTCCAGTCACATTAGAATAAACTCCAGTCACATTAGAATAAACTCCAGTCACATTAGAATAAACTCCAAGTCACATTAGAATAAACTGCCCGTCACAATTAGAATGAAACTCCATAGTCACATTAGGAATAAAACTCCATCATTAGAATAAACTCCGTAATAGAATAAACTCCTGTCACATTAGAATAAACTCATCACATTAGAATAAATCCCAGTCACATTAGAATAAACTCCGTAATAGAAAAACTCCTGTCACATTATAATAAACTCCCGTCACATTAGAATAAACTCCAGTCACATTAGAATAAACTCCAGTCACATTAGAATAAACTCCAGTCACATTAGAATAAAACTCCAGTCACATTAGAATAAACTCCCGTCACATTACAATGAACTCCAGTCACATTAGAATAAACTCCTGTCACATTAGAATAAACTCCTTGTTCACATTAGAATAAACTCCTGTCACATTAGAAAAACTCCTGTCACATTAGAATAAACTCCTGTCACATTAGAATAAACTCCAGTCACATTAGAATAAACTCCAGTCACATTAGAATAAACTCCCAGTCACATTAGAATAAACTCCAGTCACATTAGAATAAACTCCCGTCACATTACAATAAACTCCAGTCACATTAGAATAAACTCCTTGTCACATTAGAATAAACTCCTGTCACATTAGAATAAACTCAGTCACATTAGAACAAACTCCAGTCACATTAGAATAAACCTCCAGTCACATTAGAATAAACTCCAGTCACATTAGAATAAACTCCAGTCACATTAGAATAAACTCCAGTCACATTAGAATAAACTCCGTCACATTAGAATGAAACTCCAGTCACATTAGAATAAACTCCTGTCACATTAGAATAAACTCCTGTCACATTATAAATAAACTCCCGTCACTACTCACATTAGAATAAACTCCGTACAATAGATAAACTCCGTCACATTAGAATAAACTCCCAGTCACATTAGAATAAACTCCAGTCACATTAGAATAAACTCCAGTCACTTAGAAGTAAACTCCGCGTCACATTTAGAAGAACTCCAGTCACATTAGATAAACTCCTGTCACATTAGATTAAACTCCTGTCACATTAGATAAATCAGTCACATATAGAATAAACTGCAGTCACATTAATAAACTCCCGTTCACATTTAGAATAAACTCCATCACATTAGATATGAATCTCCAGTCACATTAGAATAAACTCCAGTTACATTTAGAAATAAACTCAGCTCACATTTAGAATAAACTCCAGTTCAAAACATTTTAGGGGAATAACTCAGTCACATTAGAATAATCCAGTCACATTAGAATAAACTCTGTCACATTAGAATAAACTCCAGTCACATTAGAATAACTCAGTTACATTAGAATAAACTCAGTCACATTAGAATAAACTCCGTGTCCACATTAGAATAAACTCACTGTCGCATTAGAATAACTCAGTCACATTAGAACAACTCAGTCACATTAGAATAAAACTCCATACATTTAGAACAAACTTCCTGTCACATCTAGAATAATAGTCACATTAGAATAAATCCTGTCACAATTAGAACAAAACTCCAGTCACATTAGAATAAACTCCTGTCACATTAGAACAAACTTGCTGTCACATTGAATAAACTCCAGTCACATTAGATAATCCTGTCACATTAGAATAAACTCAGTCACATTTATATAAACTCCCGTCCATTTAGAATAACTCCGTCACATTAGAATAAACTCCAGTCTCTTCATTACATTAGAATAAATTCAGTCCACTTTAGAATAACTCGGTCACATTAGAAAAACTCAGTCACATTAGAAATAAATCCAGTCACATTAGAATTAAACTCCAGTCACATTGAATAAACTCCAGTACATTGAATAATCAGTCACATTAAGAACAAACTCAGTCACATTAGAATAAATCGTCACTAGAACAAACGCCTGTCACATTTAGAATAAACTCCAGTCACATTAGGGAATAAGCTCCTGTCCATTAGAATAAACTCCAGTCACATTTAGAATAACTCAGTCACATTAGATAAATCCCAGTCACTTAGAATAAATCAGTCACATTAGATAAACTCAGTAATTAGAATAACTCTGTCACATTAGAATAAACTCCAGTTCACAATTAGAATAAACTCTGTCAATTAGATAAACTCAGTCACATTTAGAATAAACTCCAGTCACATTAGATAAACTCAGTCAATTCAGAATAATCAGTCACATTAGAATAAACTCCTTGTCACATTAGAAATACTCCAGTCACATTTTAAGAATAAACTCCTTCACATTAGAATAAATCCTGTTCACATTTAGAATTAAACTCCTTCACATTAGAATAAAACTCCTGTTACATTAGATAAACTCCAGTCACATTAGAATAAACTCCTGTCACATTAGAATAAACTCAGTCACATTAGAATAAACTCAGTCACATTAGAATAAAACTCCAGTCACATTAGAACAAACTTCCTGTCCACATTAGAATAAACTCCAGTCACATTTAGAATAAACTCCTGTCAATTAGAAACAAACTCAGTCACATTGATAAACTCCTGTCACATTAGAATAAATCCTGTACATTAGATAAACTCCAGTCAAATTTAGAATAACTCCTGTCACATTAGAATAAACTCAGTCACATTAGAATAAACTCCAGTCACGATTAGAAATAAAACTCTTGTCACAATTGAATTAAACTCCCATCACATTAGAATAAACTCCTGTCACATTAGAATAAACTCCTGTCACATTTGATAAACTCTTTACATATAGAATAAATCCGTCACATTAGAATAAACTCAGTCACATTGATAACTCGTCACATATAGATAACTCAGTCACATTAGCAATAAATCAGTCACATATAGAATAAACTCCTGTCACATAGAATAAACTCCCATCACATTAGAATAAACTCCTGTCACATTTAGAATAAATCCATACATTTAGAATAAACTCCTGTACATCTAGAATAAAAACTCCCATCACATATAGAATAAACTCCTGTCACATTTAGATAAACTCCCATTACATTAGAATACTCCTGTCACCATATAGAAAAACTCTTCACATATAGAATAAACTCCATGCAATTAGATAAACTCCCGTCACATTAGAATAAACTCCAGTCACATGAATAACTCCAGTCAATTAGGGAATAAACTCCTGTCACATTAGAATAAACTCCGTCACAATTAGAAAACTCTAATAAAAAACTCCGTCACATTTTAGAATAAACTCCCAGCACATTAGAATTAACTCCGTCACATTAGAATAAACTCCTACTGAAAAACTCCCTAAAGAATAACGAATTAGAATAAACTCTGTCAAATTAGAAAAAACTTCCGTCACATTAGAATAAACCTCCCGTCCTTAGAATAAACTCCGTCCAAGAAACCCCAGTTCACATTAGCATAAACTCTGGTTACATTAGAATAACTCAGTCAATTAGAATAAACTCCAGCAATTTAGAATAAAACTCCAGTTCATTAGAATAAACTTCCAGTACATTTAGAATTAAACTCCGTTACATTAGATTAAACTCTGTCACATTAGAATAAACTCCAGTTACATTAGAATAAACTCCTGTCACATTAGAATAAACTCCTGTCACAATTAGAATAACTCTGTCACATTAGAAACTCTTTACATTAGAATAACTCAGTCACATTAGAATAAATCAGTCACATTAGGAATAAACTCAGTCCTTAGATTAAACTTCCTGTCACTTTAGAATTAAAATCCATCACATTAGAATAAAACTCTGTACATTAGAATAAACTCAGTTACATTAGAATTCAACTCCTTGTCACATTTAGAACTCCTGTCACATTAGAATTTAATCCCGTCACATTAGAATAAACTCCCGTCACATTAGAATTAAACTCCAGTCACATTAGCATTAACTTCCTGTTACATTTAGAATAAACTCCAGTCACATAGATAACTCCAGTCACATTAGAATAAACTCGTACATTAGAATAAAACTCCAGTCACATTTAGAATAAACTCCAGTTTACATTAGATTTACTCCTGTTACATTAGAATACTCAGTTACATTAGAATAAATCTGTCACATAGAAAAACTCCTGTTACATTAGAATTAAACTCTGTTAATTAGAATAAATCCAGTCAACATTAGAATAAACTCAGTCACATTGAATAAACTCTGTCAATTTAGAATAATCAAGTCACATTAGAATAAACTCAGTCACATTAGAATAAACTCTGTCACATTTAGAATAAATCCTGTCACATTAGATAAAACTCAGGTCCATTAGAATAAACTTCCAGTGTACATTAGAATAAACTCCCTGTCAACATTGGAATAAACTCCTGTCACTTGAATAAACTCCTGTCACATTTAGATAAACTCCTGTTACATTAAATAAACTCCGTCACATTAGAATAAACTCCAGTCACATTATGAATAATCGTCACTTAGAATAAACTCAGTCACAATTCGCACTCAACTCCGTCACATTAGAATAAACTCCCAGTCACATTAGATAAACTCAGTCACATTAGAATAAACTCCAGTCACCTTAGAATAAACTCCTGTACATTAGAAGAAACTCCCGTCACATTTTAGAATAAACTCCAGTCACATTAGAATAACTCCAGTCACATTAGAAATAAACTTCCTGTCACATTAGAATAAACTCCGTCACATTTAGAATAAACTCCCGTCACATTAGATAAATCCGGTCAACATTGCATATCCTTTAACTTAGAATAACTCAGTCAGCATTGAATAAACTCAGTCACATTAGAATAACTCCAGTTTTACATTAGAATACTCAGTCAATTAGATAAATCAGTTACATTAGATAAACTCCTGTCACATTAGAATAAACTCATTACATTGAATACTCCTGTCACTTAGAATAAATCCTGTACATTAGAATAAACTTCCTGTCACATTGAAAATAACTCCTCGTCACATTAGAATAACTCCATACATTAGATAACTCAGTCACATTAGGAATAACTCCAGTTACATTTAGAATATCCCTCACATTAAATTAAACTCCTGTCACATTGAATAAACTCCTACTTAGAATAACTCCATTACATTAGATATCCGTCACATTAGAATAAATCCTGTCACATTAAATAAATCCTGTCCATTAGAATAAACTCCAGTTACATTTATGAATAACTCCAGTTACTATAGAATAACTCCTGCTGCATCTAAATAAACTCCTGTCACATTAGATAAACTCGTATACATTAGCAATAAACTCAACTTACATTAGAATTAAATCTCCCGTCACATTAGAATAAAACTCCTGTCCATTTTAGAATAACTCTGTCACTTAAAATAAACTCCTGTCACATAGATATAAACTCCAGTATTCTCTCTTTTTAAAACTCTGTCACATTAGACTAAACTCCATGTCACATTAAAATAAACTCCTGGTCAATTAGAATAAACATCCAGTCACTATTTTAGAATAAACTCGCAAGTTACATTGAGATTTCCACAACTCCTGTCACAGGTGTTATGAAATAAACTCCAAGTTAGCATTAGAATAAACTCAGTCAACATAGAATAAAACTCCAGTTACATTTAGATTAAACCTCCCTGTCACATAGAATAAACTCCAGTTACATTAGAATATACACCCTGTCACATTAGAATAAACTCGCAGTTACATTAGAAGTAACTCCAGCTATACTTAGAATAAAGCTCCAGTTAGCATTAAGATTAAACTCCTGTCAATTAGAATAAACTCCAGTTACTTAGAATAAACTCCCGTCACAATTAGACATACAACTCCTGTCACATTAGAATAAACTCCTGTCACATTAAAATAAACTCCTGTCACAAATTAGAATAAATCTCGGCAGTTACATTAGAATAAAACTCCAGTCAACATTAGAATAACTCCAGTTACATTAGATTAAACTCCTGTCGACATTAGAGAGTAACTGCCAGTTAGGCACATTAGAATAAAACTCCGTCAGGCAATTAGAATAAACTCCCGTCACATTAGATATAGAACTCTGTCCGCACAATTTAAATAAACTCTGTCACATTAGAATAAACTCGTCAGTTCAGCGAATTAGACAATAAACTGCGCTGTTACATTAGAATAAAACTACAAGTCACATTAGAATAATAACTCCAGTCAACATTAGAATAAAGCTCCAGTTACAATTAGAATGAACTCCAGTCACATTAGAATAAACTCCATCACAGTAGAATACAACCCTCCTGTCACATTAAATAAACTCCTGTCACATTAAAATAAACTCGTCACATTAGAATAAACTCCTGTCACATTAGAATAAACTCCAGTCACATTAGAATAAACTCCCGTCACATTAGAATAAACTCGCCCGTGCCACCAGCTTAGAATACAACTCGCGTCACATTAGAATAAACTCCAGTCACATTAGAAATAAACTCAGTCACATTAGAATAAAACTCCTGTCACATTAGAATAAGATCTCACCGTGCACATTAGAATAAACTGCCAAGTTTACATTAGAAATAAACTCCTGTCACATTAGAATAAACTCCTGTCACATTAGAATAAACTCCTGTCACATTAAATAAACTCCTGTCACATTAGAATAAACTCCAGTTAGCATTAGAATAAACTCCAGTATAACATTAGAATAAAACTCCGTGCACAGTTAAAATAAACTCGCCTGTCACTATTAGAATAAAACTCCAGTTTTACATTAGAATAAACTCCAGTTTACATTAGAAAAACTCGCCGTCAGCATTAGAATAAACTCCTGTCACAGTTAAAATAACGTCTGTCACATTAAGCTAAACTCCAGTTAGCATTAAGAAAAACTCCAGTTACCATTAGAATAAACTCTGTCGCATTAACAATAAGCTCCTGTCACATTAGAAATAACTCCAGTTACATTAAGAATAAACTCGCAGTTATCATTAGAATAAACCTTGCCCGTCACATTAAGAATAACTCCTGTCACATTAGAATAAACTCTGTTCAACATTAAAATAAACCTCCTGTCACATTAGAAATAAAGCTCAGTCACATAGAAATAAACTCCAGCTTACATTAGATTAAACTCTGTCACATTAGAATAAAAACTCCAGTTACATTAGAATAAACTTCGCAGTTCACATTAGAATAAACTCCAGTTACATTAGATTAAACTCTGTCACATTAGAATAAACTCCAGTTACATAGAATAAACTCCTGTCACATAGACTAAACTCCAGTTACATTAGAAAATAAAAACTCGCAGTCACACATTAGATTAAACTCCAGTTACATTAGATTAAAGCTCCTGTCAGCATAGAATAAACATTCCAGTTTACATTAGAATAAACTCCCGGTCACATTAGAATAAATTCCTGTCACATAGAATAAACTCTGTCACATTAAAATAACCTCCTTGTCACATTAGAATAAACTCGCGCAGTTTTACATTAGAATAAACTCCGCAGTCACATTAGTAATAAGACTCCAGTACATAGATAAACTCCTGTTCACATTAGAGATAAACTCCAGTTACTATTAGAATATAACTCCCGTTCACAAGTAGAATGAAACTCCCGTCAGATAGAATAAAACTCCTGTCACATTAGAATAAAACTCTGTCACATTAGAATAAACTCCGATCACATTAGGCCATAAAGCTCTGTTAAGCATTAGACATAAACTCAAGTCACATCTAGAATAAACCCAGTCACATTAGCATAAAACTCCAGTTACATTAGAATAAACTCCAGTCAGCATTAGAAATAAACTCCAGTTAATTAGAATAAACTCCTGTTTACAGTTAGAATAAACTCCTGTCACACTTAGAATAAACTCGGCTGTCACATTAGAATTTATACTCTGTTACATTAGAATAAACTCCAGTTGTACAATAAGAATAAACTCCTGTCACATTAGAATAAAATTCCTAGTCAGCTTAGAATATAACTCCAGTTCAGCAATAGAATAAAACATCCAGTCACATTAGAATAAACTCCAGTCACATTAGAAATATCTCTGTTTTACAGTTAGAATAAACTCCTGTCACATTTTAGAATAACTCTGTCACATTAGAATATTACTCCCTGTTTACATTAGAATAAACGTCCAGTTACATAAGAAATACAACTCCTGTCACATTTGAATTAAATTGTCAAGTCACATTAGAAATAAACTCCAGTCACATAGAATAAACTCCAGTCACATTAGAATAAACTCCTGTCACATTAAAATAAACTCCTGTCAAATTAAAATAAACTCATGTCACATTAGAATAACTCCTGTCACATTAGAATATAACTCCCGTTCACATCAGAATAAACTCCGTCACATTAGGAATAAACGCTCACGTCACACTTAGAATAAACTCCCGTCACATTAGAATAACTCCAGTCACATTAGAATAAACTCCGTCCACATTGAATAAACTCCCTGTGCACATTAAGAATAAACTCCCGTCACATTAGAAATAAACTCCTGTCACATTAAGAATAAACTCCGTCACATTAAAATAAACTCTTGTCAGCATTAGAATAAACTTGTCCGCGTCACATTAGAATAAACCTCCAGTCACATTAGCATAAACTCTGTTACTTAGAATAAACTCCAGTCAGCATTGAAATAAACCCCAGTCACATTTAGAATAAACTTCCAGTTACCAATTGAAATAAAACTCGCAGTCACATTAGAATAAACCTCCAGTTCATTAGATTAAACTCCCTGTACATTAGATAAACTCCAGTTACATTTTGGTTTGAGGGGGAGTTTTACTGGCCCTCTTCAATTGGCGCCGTTTACATCGCCTGGCTTTTTTAATGCACCTCATTATGCAGGCTTACATCACTAGCTGTCAGCATATAAACTCAATTAAACAATATATATATAATCGATAAATAAACCCGAATTAAAATTATATTAAGGATGGTTATTCGACAACTGGAGCTAGCCAAGATCTGCAGATATAATAATGTATTAATGCACCTTTAATAATGATAATTAATGATAATTAAACACAAATTAAATTATATTGAGGATAGTAATGACAACTGGGGACAAGTAGCAAGATCTCAGAGTGATAATAATGTATGAATGCAACCTTTATAACATAAAGTAGCACATTCTTTTGTTTCTTTATTTTGCTGTTGTTTTTTGTTCTTATTCCTTCATCATTTTGTTTTATTTGCCCTATGTTCTTTGTTTACTGATTTGCTAGCCTGTAAATATAAATGTAATGTTACTTACTTTTTATTTGGGGTGGGCGCTTTATAGCCTTGTGGCTTCATGCCCACTCTTTGAGCAGGTTAACTTGGCTCAAACAAATAAATAACTAAACTAAAACATTAGTAATAAAACTCCCTGTCACACTTAGAATACAACTTCCTGTCACATTAGAATAATACTCCTGTCACAGTTTAAAATGAAACTCCTGTCACATTAGAATAACTCGCAGTTAGCACTTAGAATTAAACTCTCAGTTTAAATTAGAATAAACTCCCAGTCAGCATTAGAATAAACTCTGTCACATTAGAATACAACTCCTGTACACATTAAAATAAACTCCTGTCACATTAAGAATAAACTCCTGTCACTTAAAATAAACTCTGTACACAGTAGAAATAAAACTCGAGCAGTTATTTATATTAGATAAACTCCTGTCACACGTTTAGAATAACATCCAGTTACATTAGAATAAACTGCCAGTCACATTAGAATAACTCCAGTTACATTAGATTAACACTCCTGTTCACATTAGAATAAACTGGCGCAGTTACATCTAGAATAAACTCACCGTCACATTAGAATAAACTCCGCGTCACATTAGATAAACTCCTGTCACATTAAGAATAAACTCCTGTCACATTAGAATAAACTTCCAGTCCACATTAGCATAAACTTCGCTGTTACATTAGAATTAACTCAGTCAGCATTAGAATAAACTCAGTCACAATTTAGAATTATAACTCCAGTTACATTCAGAATAAACTCCAGTCACATTAGAATAAACTCCAGTTACATTTAGAATAAACTCTGTCCATTAGAATAACTCTGTTTACATATTTAGAATATAACTCTGTCACATCTTAGAATAAACTCCTGTTACATTAGAATACAAGCTCCAGTTAGCATTAGAATAAACTCCTGTCAGCATTAGAATAAACTCCAGTCACATTAGAATAAACTCCAGTCACAATAGAATAAACTCAGTCACATTAGAATAAACTCCTGTCACATTAAAAAAACTCCTGTCACATAATAATAAACTCCTGTCACATTAGAATAAAGCTCAGTCACATAAGAATAAACTCGCCGTCACATTAAATAAAACTCCAGTCCACAATTAGAATAAACTGCCTGTCACATTAGAATAAACTCCTGTCCATTATAATAAACTCCCGTCACATTAGATAACTCCGTCAGCATTAGAATAGAACTCCCGTCAGCATTTAGAAATAAACACTCCTGTCACATTGAATAAACTCCGGTCACATTAGAATAAACAGTCACATTAGAATAACTCAGCTCACATTAGAATAAACTCAGTCACATTTAAATAAAACCTGTCACATTAGAATTAAACTCCAGTCACATTAGAATAAAACTCCAGTCAGCATTAGAAATAAACTCCAGTTCACATTAGAATAAAGCTCCAAGTCACAATTAGAATAAAATCAGTCACATTAGAATAAAACTCAGTCACATTAGAATAAAACTCCTTCAGCATTAGAATAAACTCCAGTCACATTAGAATAAACCTGCTGTCACATTAGAATAAACTCCTGTCACATTAGAAAATAAACTCCTGTCACATTAGAATAAACTCTGTTAACATTAGAATAATTCCAGTCAGCATTTAGAATAAACTCCTGTCAGCATTAGAAGATAGAACTCAGTCAGTCATTAGAATAAATCTCAGTGCACATTAGAATAGACATCCAGTCACATTAGAGAACAAACTCCTGTACCATTGAGAATAAACTCCAGTCACATTAGAATAAACTCCTGTCACATTAGAACAAACTCAGTCACATTAGAATAAACTCCTGTCACATTAGAAATAACTCCTGTTAGGCATTAGAAGTAAACCTTCCAGTCACATTAGAATAACCTCCTGGTCACATTAGAATAAACGTCAGTCAACATTAGAATAAACTGGCATCACGATTAGAAATAAACTCCTGTCAGCATTTAGAATAAACTCCCATCACATTATGAGATAAACTGCCTGTCACATTAGAATAAACTCGCTGTCACATTAGAATAAACTCTGTTACATTAGAATAAACTCCAGTCACATTAGAGATAAACTGCAGTCAACATTAAGAATAAACTTCCTGTGCCACATTAGAATGAAACTCAGTCACATTAGAATATCAACTCAAGTACATTAGAAAAATAAACTCCTGTCACATAGAAAAACTACCCATCACCTTAGAATAAACTCCTGTCACATTTTTAGAATAAGCTCCAGTCACATTAGGAATAAACTCCTGTCACATTAAATAACTCCGCATCACAGTTTAGAATAAAATCGCTAGTCAATTAGAAATAAACTCCCATCAAATTAGAATAAACTCCTGTCGCATTAGAATAAACTCCTGAGCATTAGAATAAACTCGCTGTCACATTAGAAAATAAACTCCAGTCCACATTAGAATAAATGAATCCAGTCACATTAGAAATAAACTCCTCGTCACATTAGAATAAACTCCAGTCACATTAGAATAAACTCCTGTCGACATTAAGAATAAACTCCGTCACATTAGAATAAACTCCAGTCAGCAAATTAGAGATAAACTCCGAGTCACATTAGAATATAACTCCTTGTTCACATTAGAATAAATCCCGTCAGCATTAGAATAAACTCGCAAGTCACATTAGAATATAAACTCCGTCACAATTAGAATAAACTCCGTCACATTAGACATAAACTCCAGTTCACATTAGCATAAACTCACTTGTTACATTAGAATTAAACTCCAGTCAGCTAATTAGAATAAGAACTCCAGTCACATTAGAATAAACTTCCGAGTTACATTAGAATAAACTCCAGTCACATAGAATAAACTCTCCAGTTACATTGATTAAACTCCTGTCACATTAAGAATAAACTTCCGTTACATTAGAAATAAAACTCTGTACATTAGAATAACTCCTGTACATTAGAGATAAACTCCTGTCACATTAGAATAACTCCTGTTACATTAGTAATAAACTCCAGTCACATTAGAATCAAACTACAGTCACAGTTAGAATAAACTCCTGTCACATTAGAATAAACTCAGTCACATTAGAATAACTCAGTCACATTATGAATAAACTCCCCCTGTGCAGCATTAGAAATAAAGCTCCCATCACATTAGAATAAACTCGCTGTCACGCATTAGAAAATAAAACTGCCAGTTAAAATTAGAATAAACTCCTGTCACATTAGAATAAACGCCTGTCGCCGACATTAGAATAAACTCTTTCCCGTCACATTATCGAATAAACTCCCGTCACATTAGAATAAACTCCAGTCAAGCTATAGCATAACTGCCTGTTACAATTAGAATAAACTCCAGGTCACATTAGAATAAACTCCAGTCACATTACGAATATACTCCAGTGCTACATATAGAATAAACTGCGCAGTCACATTAGAATAAACCTCCAAGTTACACTTAGATTAAAGCTCCTGTCACATTAGAATAGAACTCGCAGTTTTACATTACAATAAACTCTGTCAACATTAGAATAAACTTCGCTGTCAGCATTAGAATAACTCTGTTTACAGTTAGAATAAACTCCAGTTCACATTGGGGGGAAGACAATAAACTCAGTGCACATAGAATAAACTCCCTGTCACATTAGAATAAAACTGCATCACAATTAGAATAAAACTCAAGTCACATTAGAATAAACTCCTGTCACATTAGAATAAACTCCGCTATATCACATTAGAATAAACTCGCTGTCAGCATAAGAATAAACTCAGTTACATTAGAAAAACTCCTGGTGCGACATTTAGAATAACTCCTGTCACATTAGACATAAACTCCTGTCAACATTAGAATAACTTCATGTTTACATTTAGAGTTAAACTCCCGTCACATTTAGAATAAACTCCAGTCACATTAAGGAATAAACTCGTACACTTAGAATAAGACTTGCCAGTCACATTAGAATAAACTACACCGTGCACATTAGTAATAAACTCCAGTCACATAGAAATTAAACTCCAGCACATTAGAATAACTGCCAGTCACATTAGAATAAACTCTGTCACATAGCAATTAAACTCCCGTCACATTAGAATACCTTCCAGTCAGGCATTAGAATAAAGCTCCAGTTCACAGTTAGAAAAACTCACCTGTCACATTAGAATAAACTCAGTCACTTTAGAATAAACTCGCAGTCACATTAGGAGAATAAACTCAGTTACATTAGAATAAACTCCAGTCCACATTAGAGATAAACTCAGTTACATTTAGATTTAAACTCCTGTCACATTAGAATAAAACTCCAGCTAGCATTAGAATAACATTCCTGTGCACAATTAGAATAAACTCTGTCACATAGAATAAACTCCTGTCACATTCAAATAACCTCCTGTTCACAATTACGGAATAAACTCCCAGTTATTAAGAATAAACTCCAGTTACAGTTAGAATCAGAACTCGCCCGGTCACATTAAATAAACTTCCTGTGCAGCATTAGAATAATACTCCAGTACATTAGAATAAACTCCAGTTACATAGAATACAACTCCCAGTCACATTAGAATAAACTGCCTGTCACATTAAACATAAACCCTTTCCTGTCCATTAGAATAAACTCGCAGTTACATTAGAATAAACTCCAGTTACATTAGAATAAACTCCTTTGTCGCATTAAATAAACTCCCTGTTCACATTAGAATAAACTCCAGTTACATTAGAATAAACTGCCAGTTTACATTAGAATAAACTCCCGTCACAGGTTGAGAATATAACTCCTGATCACATTTAGAGATAACTCTGGTCGACATTAAAAATAAGCTCCTGTCACATCTAGAATAAAGTCGCAGTCACATTAGAATAGACTCGTCCAGTTTACGATTTTAGATGAGAAGCTCCTGTCACATTAGAATAGAAGCTCCAGTTACATTAGAATAAACTCCAGTCAACATTAGAATAAACTCAGTTACATTTAGAATAACTCCAGTCCGAAGGTTACGAGATAAACTCCAGTTACATTAGATTAAGCTCCTGTCACATTAGAGATAAATCGCAGTTTTACATTGAGATATAACTCCCGTCAGCATTAGAATAAACTTCCTGTCAATTACGAATAAACTCCTGTCACATTAAAATAAACTGCCTGTCACATTAGAATAAACTCCAGTTACATTAGAATAAACTCCAGTCACGATTAGAATATAACTCAAGTTACATTAGCTTAAACGTGCCTGGTCACATTAGAATAAGACTCCATTACATTAGCAATAGAACTCCGTCACTTAGAAAAACTCCGTCACATAGAATAAACTCCTGTCACATTAGAATGACAACTCCTGTCACACATAGAATAACTCCAGTGCACATTAAATAAACTCCCTGTTACATTAGAATCAACTCAGTCACATTAGAATAAACTCCAGTCACATTAGAATAAACTCAGTCTACATTAGGAATAAACTCACAGTCACATTAGAATAAACTCCAGTTACATTAGAAATAAAACTCTGCGTTACATTAGAATAAACTCCTGTCACACTTAGAATAAACTCCTGTCACATAAGCAATATACTCTGTTTTACACTTAGGAATTAAATCCAGTTACATAAGAATAAACTTCCCTGTCACATTAGAATAAATTCCAGTCAGCATAGAATACAACTCCAGTCACAAGTAGAATAAGACCTCCAGTCGCATCATCTAGAGATAAACATCCTGTGCAGATTAAAATTAAACTGCGCTGTCACATTTAAAATAAACGTCCTGTCACATTAGAATAAACTCGCTGTCACATTAGAATAAACTCCCGTCACATTAGAATGAAGACTCCGTCACATTAGAATAAAACTCCCGTCACATTAGAATAAACTCCGTCACATTAGAATAAACTCCAGTCACATTAAGACAATAAACTCCATCCACATTAGAATAAACTCTGTCACATTAGAATAAACTCCCGTCACTTAGAATAAACTCTGTCACATAGAATAAAACTCGCGTCACTAAAATAAACTCCTGGTCACATTAGAATCACACTTCCCGTGCAACATTAGAATAGCAACTCCAGTCACATTAGCATAAACTCTGTTACATTAGAATAAACTCCAGTCACATTAGAATAAAACTCGCAGTCACATTAGATAATACTCCAGTTACATTAAATAAACTGCCGTCCCACATTAAGAATAAACTCCAGGTTACCATTCAGATAAACTCCTGTCACATTAAGAATAAACTCAGTTACATTTGGTTGAGGGGGAGTTACTGCCTCCTTCAATTGGCCCGTTCTACACGCCTGGCTTTTTAATGCAGGCCTCATTATGCAGAGGCTTCATCACACTTCCACATATAAACTCAATTAAACAAATATAATAATAATGATAAATAAACCCGAATTAATTATATTTACGGAATGGTATTGACAACTGGGAGTAGCAAGATCTGCGAGAATATAATATGTTATTAATGCAATCCTTATAATGATAATTAAGTGATAATTAAAACCAAATTTAAATATATTGAGGATAGTAATGACAATCCTGGGAAGGTGAAGCAAGATCCTCAGAGTATAAATGTATGAATGCACCTTTATAACATAAAGTAGCAACAGGTATCTTTTGTTCTTTATTTTGCTGTTGTTTTTGTCTTATTCTCATCATTTTATGGTTACTCTGTTGCCTATGTTCTTTGTTTATGATTTGCTACCTCTGTAAATATTAAATGTAAATGTTACTATTTTTTTATTTTGGGGTGGGTCGCTTATAAGCCTTTGGCTTTCACCGCGACTCCCTTTGAGCAGGTTAAGCTGCTCAAACAAGATAAATAACTAAACTAAAACATTAGAAATAACTCCTGTGCACATTAAGAATAATACTCCTGTCCAGCATTAGGATAAACTCCTGTCACAGTTGAACTAAACTCCTGTCACATTAGAATAACTCCAGTTACATTGAGAATAAACTCCATGTTACATTAGAATAAACTCCGCCGTGTCACATTAGAATATAACTCTGTCACATTAGACTAGACTCCCTGTCACATTCAAAAAACCTCCTGTCAGCAATTAGAATAAACTCCTGTCACATTAAAATACAACTCTGTTCACATTAGAATAAACTCCAGTTATAATTAGATTAAACTCCCTGTCACATTAGAATAACTCCAGTTACATTAAAGAATAACTCCAGTCACATTAGAATAAACTCCAGTTACATAGGAGTTAAACTCCTGTCAATTAGAATAAACTCCAGTTTAAATTAAGAATAAACTCCCGTCACAAATTAGAATAACTCCGCGTCACAATTAGAAATAAACTCACTGTCACATTAGAATCAAACGCCTGTCACATTAGAATAAACTCCAGTCACATTAGGCATAAACTCCTGTTACATTAGAATAAACTCAAGTCACATTAGAATAAACTAAGTCAGCATTAGAATCAAACTTCAAGTTTACATTAGAATAAACATCGCAGTCAGAAAAGACATTAGAATAAACTCGCAGTTTACATTAGAATAAAACTCCTGTCACGATTAGAATAAACTCTGTTTAAGATTAGAATCAACTCCTGTCACAATTAGAATAAACTCCTGTTAAGCATTAGAATAAACTCCATGGTTTAGCATTGAGAATAACTCCTGTCTACATAGAAATAAACTCCAAGTTTTCACATTAGAATAACTCCAGTCACAATAGAAAAACTCCAGTCAGCATTTAGAATAAAACTGCCTGTCACATTAAAATAAACTCCTGTCAACATTAAAAATAAACTCCTGTCAGCATTAGACATAACTCCAAGTCACATGAATAAACTCCCGTAACATTAGAATAGAACTCCCAGTCACATTAGAATTAAACTCCCTGTACATTTAGATAAACTCCTGTCACATTATAATAAACTCGTCACATTAGAATAAAACTCCGGCGTCAGCATAGAATAAACTCCGCGTGCCAAATTAAGGAATAAACTCCTGTCAGCATTTAGAAAATCTAAACTCCGCGTTCACATTAGAATAACTCCAGTCAACATTAGAATAAACTCCAGTCACAATTAATAATAAACTTCCGCGTCCATTAGAATAAAGCTCCCGTTCACATTAGAATAAAACTCCAGTGCACATTAGAATAAACTCCAGTCACATTAAAATAAACTCTGTCACATTAGAATAAACTCCGTCACAATAGACATAAACTCCGTCACATTAGAATAAAGCCTCCCCGTCACATTAGAATAAACTCCGGCGTGGCACATTTCAGAATAAACTCGCGCGTCACATTTAAGAATAAAAGCTCAAGTGCACATTAGAATAAACTCGCCAGTCCAAACATTAGAATAAACTGCCTGTCACATTAGAATAAACTGCCCGTACATTTAGAATAAACTCCTGTCACACTTAGAATAAACTCCCGTCACATTAAAATAAACTCCTGTCACATTAAGAATAAACTCCCGTCAATTGGAATAAACTCCAGTCACAGGTGTTAGATAAACTCCTGTTAACATTCAGAATAAGACTCAGTCACATTTAGAATAAACTCATTCACATTAGAAATAAATCGCAGTTACATTAGAATAAAATCTCCAGTCAGCATTAGAAAAACTCCAGTACATTAGATTAAACTCCTGTACGATTAGAATAAACTCCAGTTTACATTTGTTGAGGGGAGTTTCTGCCGCTCTTTCAATTGGCGCGCGTATCATATACACCCTGGCTTTTTTAATGCAACCTCATCTATGCAGGGCTTTTACATCACACTTCACATATAACTCAATTAAACAAATACTAATAATAATGGATAAATAACCCGAATAAAATTATATTAAGGATGGGTATCGACAACCTGGGAAGCTAGCAAGATCTCAGAAATAATATGTATTAATGCAAACTTTAAATAATGATAATTAATGATAATTAAACCCAATTAATTATATTGGAGGATAGTAATGCTAGTAAAGTGACAACTGAGAATGTAGCAAGAATCTGCAGAGTAATAATATTTATGAATGCCTAACGCTTTTATAACATAAAAGTAGCACACATTCTTTCTTTTGTTCTTTATTTTGCTGTTGGTTTTTTTGTCTTATTCTTCATGCATTTATTGTACTCTTTTGCCGGCTATGTTCGCTTGCTTTATGATTTTTTGCTACTTGTAAATATTGAAATGTAATGTTCTGATTTTTATTTGGGGCTGGGCGCTATAAGCCTTTGGTCAGCCGCCACTCCTTGAGCAGGTTAGACTGCTGTCAAACAAATAAATACAACTAAACGCTAAAACATTAGAATAAATCCTGTCACATTAGAATAATACTCCTGTCCAAATTTAGAATAAATCTGTCAAATTAAAATAAACTCCTGTCACATTAGAATAAACTGCCAGTTACATTAGAATAAACTGCAGTTACATTTAGAATAAACTCCCGTGTCACACTTAGAATAACTCTGTTCACATTAGAATAAACTCTGTCAGCATTAGAAATATAACTCCTGTCACATTAGAATAAACTCTGTCACAATTTAAAATAAACTCCTGTCACATTACGAATAAACTGCACGTTTATTTAGATTAAACTCCTGTCACAATTAAGAAATAAACTCCCAGTTACATTAGAATAAACTTCGCAGTCACATAGAATAAACTCCAGTTACATTGATTAAACTCCTGTCACATTAGAATAAACTCCAGTTACATAGAATGAAACTCGCGTTCACATTATAGAATAAACTCACCGTCACATTAGAATAAACTCCTGTCAGCATTAGAATATAACTGCCTGATCACAATTAGAATAAACTCCAGTCACATTAGCACTAAACTCCTGTTAGAAAACATTAATGAATAAACTCAAGTCACATTAGAATAAACTCCAGTCACATTAGAATAAACTCCAGTTACATTAGAATAAACGTCCAGTCACATTTGAATAAACTCCAGTTACCTTAGAATAAAAACTCTGTCACATTAGAATAAATCCTGTTACATATAAGAATAAACTTGCTGTCACATTTAGAATAAACTCCTGTTACATTAAGATACACCTTGCGCAGTTACATTAGAATAAACTCCTGTCACAATTAGAATAAACGTCCAGTCAGCATTAGAATAGAACTGCCAGTCGACAATAGAATAAAATCGCAGTCACATTAGAATAAAGCTCCCTGTCATCATTAAAATATAACTCCCTGTCACATTCAAAATAAACTCTGTCACATTAGAATTAACTCCAGTCACATTAGAAATAAACTCCCGTCACATTAGGAATAAACTCCAGTCACATTAGATATAAACTCCTGTCACAAGTTAGAATATAAGCTTCCTGTCACATTATAATAAACTTCCCGTCAGCATAGAAATAAAGCTCGCCAGTCAATTAGGAATAAACTCCGTCACATTAGAATAAACTCCTGTCACATTAGGAATAAAGCTCCTGTCACATTAGACTAAACTCCATCACATTAAGAGGATAAACTGCCAGTCACATTATAATAAACTCCATGTGCACATTAGAAATAACGTCCGTCACATTAGAATAAACTGCAGTCACATCTAGAGATATAAACTGGCAGTCCATTAGAAACTCAGTCACATTAGGAATAAACTCAGTCACATTTAGAATAAACTCCAGTCACATAGAATAAAACTTCCTGTCACATTAGAACAAACTCCAGTCACATTAAGAATAATCCAGTCACATTAGAATCAAACTGCCGCGTCACATTAAATAACTGCCCAGTCAGCATTAAGAATAAACTCGCCGTCAATTAGAATAAACTCGCCAGTCACATTGAGAATAAACTCCAGTCACATATAATAAAGACTCCGTCACTTAGAATAAACTCCCGTCAAGCATGTAGACATAAACTCCAGTCAATTCAGAATAAACTGCCAGTCACATTAGAATAGAACTCAGTCCACATTAGAATAACTCAGAGTCACATTAGAGATAAACTCCAGTCACAAATTAGATAAACTCCTGTCACATTAGAAAAACTCCAGTCACAGTTAGAATAAACTCCAGTCACATTAGAATAAACTCCTGTTCAACATTAGAATAAACTCCAGTCACGATTATAATAACTCCCGTCATAGAATCAAACTCCAGTCCAGCATTAGAAAATAGAACTCGCTGTCACATTGAATAAACCTGCCGCTTTCACATTAGAATAAACTCCCAGTCCACATTAGAAATAAAACTCCAAGTCACATTAGAATAAGAACACTCAGTGCAGATTAGAAATAAACTCAGTCACGATTAGAATAAACTCCTGTCCCACAATTAAGAATAAGCTCCAGTCACATTAGATAAACTCGCTAGTCACATGTAGAATAACTCAGTCACATTAGAATAAACTGCAGTCACATAGAAATAAACTCAGTCCACATTAGAATAAAACTCGCCTGTCACATTAGAATAAACTCCCATCACATATAGAATTAAACTCCTGTCACATTAGAATAGAAACTCAGTTAGCATTAGAGATAAACTCCTGTCAGCATTAGAACTAAACTCATGTCACCATTAGATAAAACTCCTGTCACATTAGAATAAACTCCTGTTTTACGATTAGAATAAACTGCCAGTTACATTGAATAAACTCCTGTACACATTAGAATAAACTCGCAGTCACTATTAGAACATAAAATCCGTCACATTAGATAAACTCGCAGTCAGCATTAGCAAGTAACTCCAGTCACATTTATAATAAACTCCAAGATAATAATAAAATAAACTCCTGTTACATTGAATCACTCCTGTCACATTAGAATAAACTCCTGTCACATTAAATAAACTCCTGTCACATTAGAATAAACTCCAGTTAGCATTAGAATAAACTCCAGTATAACATCTCAGAATAAACTCCAGTTTACATTAGAAATATAGATATATAGATAATAACCAGTTAACATTAGAATAAACTCCAGTCAACATTAGATAAAGACTCAGCAGTTTACATAATTAAACTCCTGTCACATTAGAATAAAGAATATAATAAGAAATAAACTCCCAGTGCACATTAGAATAAACTCCTGTCACATTAGAATAATAACTCACTGTCACATTAAAATAAAGTCCTGTCATTAGAATAAATCCAGTATACATTGAATACTCGCGTCACAATAAGAATAGAACTTCAACAGATTACATTAGAATAAACTCCAGTTAGCATTAGAATAAACTCCAGTATAACATTAGAATAAAACTCCGTGCACAGTTAAAATAAACTCGCCTGTCACTATTAGAATAAACTATAGATAAGCATTAGAATATAACTCTGTCACATATAGATATAGATATATAGATATACCTGTTACAATATAGAATAACTCACGTCACATTAAAAATAACACTCCAAGTGCATTAGAATAAATGCCAGTTACATGTAGAAAATAAACTCCAGTACATGTAGAATAAACTCCAGTTTTACATAGAATTAACTACTGTTACATTAGAATAAACTTCCTGTCACATTAATGAATAACAACTCCTGTCACATTAGAAATAATACCTCCTGTTACATTAGAAGTAAACTCCAGTTATAGCATAAGAATACACATGCTCTGTCCACAAATTAGAATAAATTCAGTCACATTAGAATAAACATCAGTCACAATAGATAAACATACCAGTACATTAGAATAAACTCCTGTCACATTAAAATATAAATATAGTAACATTAAAATAAACTCCTGTCACAATTAAGAATAAACTCCTGTCACATTAGAATAAACTCCCGTCAATTAGAATAACTCCCGCCGTCACATTAGAATAAACTCCCGTGCACATTAGAATAAACTCCGTCACATTAGACTGCCAGTCAATTAGAATACTCCAGTGCAACATTAGAAATAAACTCTGTTCAAATTAAGAATAAACTCCGCGTCACATTAGAATAACTCCTGTCAGCATTAGAATA